>JAFBJS010007270.1:0-11614 GCA_016785265.1 Paraplagusia blochii
AATAAAGAACGTTAATAAATTCTGTTGAGTACTTCTTACGTCGACTCTTCACCAGGAAGGTAATTCAGCAAACTTATGAAAAGTGTAACAATTTTGGGGCAGGAGAAGACATTTAACTACCAGTTTTGCGAAGGATGGATTTGGACAATAACAATGTACACAATTTTTCTCCCGAGCTTTACATACCTGTTTTACCTGTTTTTGTAATACACGGGATCAAAAGTTGTTTGGCTCTGTGACTAACTTAATTTGGAAAATACAATTTTATTTGTCTCTACAAATTCGAGTTATTCGACTATTAACATTTCAGTGTGACTTTTTTAAAAATAAAGAGTACTGCTATGGATTTCTTCTAATAGTAACTCCATTACCCTTTTTTGTGAAACCAAATTTGCTTTATATACTTCTACATTCATTCTAATATTTTTTGTAAGTACTTCAGATCTTAGCTTTTACATTTGCTTATACCTTATGTATCATATACACATTAAATAAGCACCAACAAAGAATACCAACCACTCACTGAAATTAACTGTTGAAAGCTCTTATTGTGAACATGCTCAGTCTTTTTGACTTTTCAAAGGAAAGTCATTGCAGCCCTTCTGGCTTCCAACACTAAGTTGAGTGATACTAAGGCTGTCAGCAACATTTTGTTTACTGTGTCTGTGGATGCAGAGGTGCTGGATTTCAGTTGGTGCCTTTAAGAACAGTAAGTACACCTTTTTTATTACATTTCAACATTTCATTAGTCCCACTTGTGTCACCTGGTGGGGCTGGTGTCATTGTCTTGTTTATTTGGAGGAATTGTCCTGTTTGTTTGTTCAGTCAGTCAGTCAGGTATTGTTTTGATCTGTCTTGCCATGTAAGGAATTGTGAAGAGTTTTCATGTCAGGTTTGGTTTGTAGCCAAACCATTTAAGTAATTCATAGTGCCCTTAGGTCAAGTTTGGTTTGGGCTGCAGAAGCCAAGCTTTAAGAAGTTGATTGTGATAAGTACATGTAAATGCATGTAATGAATCTTAAGTTAAGTCAAGGTCAGGTATTGTTTTTGTTTAAATACATCTTTGAACATCAAAATTAACAAAATTACAGCAGGTCAGTCCCAGCACCAGAAGCTGCTTTTCCCTCCCTGCCTCCCTCTCTCCCCCATTTTTGGGACACTGGGAGCCGTCCCTTAAAGGCGGGCAGGTCCTCCTGTTCCTAGTCCTGGGTTGCTGCAGGTACTCTCCAAGTTCCGGAGTCCAGACCAAGGGACAGGGAAACCCGAAATGTTAAAGGCTCAACTGGCCTTGCTGCAGGGTGCCCTGGCTCGATACCAACAGAGCGATCAAGCACACGTCACCCAGCCACTACCCCCGGTGGTACCCAGTGCTCCCACCTCGGTCCCTGCGGTTCCTGCTACCGTCAACTCCCCAGTCTTCGCCCACGAGGAGGTGGTTCTCTCGGCTGTGCCTGTCTTCGCTCCTGAGGAGGTGGTTCCCTCGGCTGTGCCTGTCTTCGCCCCCGACGAGGTGGTTCCTTGGCTGTCTCTGTCTTCGCCCCTGAGGAGAGTTGTTGTGTGGCCAGATTCCCTCACCTGAGCTGTGGATCTCTACAGTTCATCCAGAGTCTTAGCTGGTTCTCTAATTAGTGCTCTTCTTTTTTGGTCCATAAGCTCAAGTGGACTACTGTGCCTTGGCAGGTTTTCAGGTGTGCTATACTCTTTCCATTTTCGTAGATGGACTGAACAGTGCTCCGTGAGATGTTCAATGGGAATTCTTTTTATAGCCTTACACTGCTTTCGATTTCTTCACACTTTTATCCTTGACCTGTCTGGTTTGGACTTCATGATGCTGTTTGTTTCCTAAAATTCTCTTAACAAACCACTGAGGCCATCACATAACAGCTCTATTTGTACTGAGATTAAATGTTAAAAAAAATAAAATTTTGTAAAATAAAATGTCATTCCACTCAAGAATTGTATTTATTTAAAACTGTGTTAATCCGTTGTGAGTATCTTTCAGCAAATTATGCCTTTGTACATCACCGTTGTGACCAGAGGCCATTTGGCTGAGCCAGTGCCTGGGGAGCAGTGTGTGACGATATGATGCTCACAGTCAGAGTCAAAATCCTTTTATTGCCATTGTGCAAGACATGTGTCTTTGGAATTTGTCCAGGTGTTAAACAGAAACCTCACACACAAACATAAAACAGAACATACTATATACAAACAAATACACTGTGGAGGACTAGAGTGTCGGCCAACTGCGCGTTGCTATGGAAGCAAGAGCAGCTCTGAAGTCATTCAGCAGCCTGGCGGCTGAGGGGAAAAAACTCTGTCTGTGGCGGGCCCTGGAGGTCATTGATAGTCGCAGCAGGGTGAGAAGGCCGTGGCCAGGATGGGTAGGCTCAGCCATGATCTTTCTTGCCATTATCATTGCCCTGAAGCCATGCAAGGACTTTAGGGGGGCAAGGAACGGCCAATCATCCGCTGCAGCTTTGCGACGTCCCAAGCGGCTGCAGCAGGGAACCAGGTAGTGATGGAGGAGGACAAGGGCACCTCAGCAGTATGGGGGATTCCAACCGGCGGCTTTGCAGACTGGAGTTTGTTTCTTTAACCCATAGACCACCAACTGCTTCAAAAATGCTGTGACCTGGATTGGATCCAGGGTTGCTGTTGTCACCATGCAGAGTACAAACCATGATATGATGACGGTGAGCTATCCTGCCATAAATTGTGTGTCACTATTTGTTGGTCTTTTACATTAAATTATGCTAAAATACATTTACACGTACATGTTTGTGGTGACAAAATATCGAATAGTTCAAGTCGTTTGAATACTTTTGCAAGCCACTGTAATTATTAAAAGGCCCTGTTCTGAACAAAATGCTGTTTTAATATTATCTTTTGACAGACAAAGTCACTACAGCGCTTTTGGTTTCAGGTGCTTAATGAGTTTTCATTAAATGTTATTACATGTCACGTGTGACTTACATAAAATAGATCATACACAAATATGCAAAGGTGTGTTATTAACCACAGTGTCAGAAATGAGCGCCTGAGGCTGTTAAAACCACGAAACCAGCCACGTTTAAATCAATCAAGCACAGTACTTGTTACCACAATTCAATATTTGATAATGCTGGTATACTAATATGCCTTGTGCTTACTGAAATTATTCACTTATCAGGCATACAATTACTATATGGAACATGCAACGGAATCAATGCCCCAGAGACAACTGCTCCCCAAAGTGCACTCTTTGCCAGCATTAAGCAGTGAGAATAAGCCATTGCTCCTCGACTATCCTCAATCTCAAGAATCTGTAAAACCTTAATATTTTAACTGAGTTGTGTGGTAAATGCTAATGTGTGAAATAATATAAAATTTACTTATCAGGCACACAATCACTCTACGGAGCAATGCAAACAAAGCCTCAAAGACAACTCCCATCACAAGTGCATTCTTTGCTGGTATAAATCAGTCGTTGCTCCTCAAGTATCCTCAATCTCAGGAATCTATGACACCTTAATATTTTTAAGTGAGGTGAGACTCATTTGTGTGGAAATTACATTTAAGCTTTTTTATTCATCTTTTTTTTTACTTAGAAGTATTGTTAGAAAAAGGTAACAATGTCGACATTAAATGTCTCTTGGTCAGGAAAGCATGATTCGGACAACACATCACTTGAAGGGTAATTTCTTGTTTCTGTCTTTTATATTGTGACAAGTGTCAAAATGTGCTTCTTATGCCGACATAATGTGTAAGCGCTTTTACTGAAGTCCATTTTTATACTCCAGAACGTTCTCCAATTGCAGTAAAATTTAGAAACGAGCATTGAGTGCCATTGTGCATCCAAAGAGTAAGGCATTCCTCTGTTGCGTGCTATAAGAAAATACATCAACATTTTTAGATGAACTAGTGTACGACTTATGACTTGCATGACTGGGCAGACAGGCAACCTCCCTGAGCAAACTAAGGACCACTGTGAGCAACATTAGATGTGCACGCTGTGGCCGCACTCCCATTTTGCGTCTTCGTACAATTCCAACAACATACAAATGACTTTTCTGCTGAATGTGACAGTTGAAGTAGTACAACGTTCATTCAGTCCACACTTTTTACTTCGAAAACACCCCTTGTTCTTCTGTTCTCACATACTTGGACATCAATTCCATCTTAATAGAACCGCAATTCTTTTTTAGTTTTGGCTGAGTGGATGTGCTACTGCCCTTCGTTTTGCCATAATAAGGGGTTGGCAAATCATTGATCCACGCTTATCTCTCTCCACACTCTATGTTCTACACTCAGCCGCACCTACATGCTGACCTGCAAAACAGGGGCACTTACACATAGTGACATAATGACATTTATTGGTGGCGTAAGTAAATACGTGTAAGCTGCATCATATCATTGGCTGGACAGTGTTAGTTATTGTTTTACTAAAGTACCGCTTGTTGACACATGCCAGTCAGTGTGTTGCATTGCAAAATGGGAAAAAGCAAAAATTTTTTTTATTCTATTTACACTTCAGCTTGGATATTTTTATGGGCTGCATAGATTTGCTGTGGGTGCAGAACATGGGATCAGTGCGGGATTGTGCAGGCCCGCAGCCTAGAGGGAACATTGCCTGGAACCAATAGTTAACACTGTGATCATCAATACCTGCCATCTCCCTTTTTTTGGTCTGGGCAGTAGAGTTGGGATGATCTCATCAACAGTAGAGTAATTATCATCTAAATCTTTCCGAGCCTGAAACTCCCACCACAGAATGGGGAGAACAATCAATGAAATCAAAGTTAGTACACAGTGTTCCTTTTAGTCTCTGCACTCCTGGATGACGAAAAGGAAGCAAAGGTGCTATGTCTACGCACTGGGGGGGTTAACACTGCCAGCCCTGAGGTGTTCTCAAGCTAGTTTCTTCACCTGGATTCTCGTCACCTGCATACACCCAGGGCGTATGCTCCCTCTGTAGCCGGTCTTTTTCACCAGTGTGTTTCTGCATAGCAGCTTCCTCACTTCTCAAGAGTTTACAATGGCTCACATGTACCCAGGAAGGTCATTCGCAATGTGGACTGCTGTCGGGGTTGCCAGTAGAATCTTGTAGGGACCCTTGCAACTCGGGTTGAATCACTTTGTTCTCTGGACAGCTTTTAGGAACACTAGGTCACCAATTTGGACCTTTTGATTGGGTACAGGACTCTGTGGAGTAGACAGAGCTTTGGCAGATTCAATATAATCTTTTCGTTTTATAGCATTTTTGAGATAGACATGGAAACTCTCATTTCCATCATTTTCAGGTAAGGTTGCCGCTAGCTGTGGCAAAACAAATGGTCTATGAAACACATATTTAAAAGGAGTCAAGACTGTGCTTGAATTCTTAGTTGTGTTCACTGTCAGTCGTACATGTCTATGCATTGTGACCATGGTTTCTTCATTTATGTGACTGTTTTTGCTAGCAACTGTTCCATTTTTCTCTTTACCAATGCAACTTGTGTGTAATACCATACATGGTCATCAAACTCTTTAGACATGCAGCTGTGGAGTGTGTACCATTGTCCGAATGAATTATTTCTGGAAAGCCAAATCTCGGAAATATTGCTGAACTTCAGTCCTTTGCTGAATGCACATACAATGACTATATTACAAGTGTAATATGCATGTTTGACTGAGCTACCTGATGACATGGAAAAATTTCGAAGATGCCACACATGCGTGTGTGTGACATGCATTAAAGACATACTTGCTGTTTGTGTAAATAGTGACAGGAAAGCCTGAAGTGTAGTGAAGGGCTGCACACACTGCTTTGAACTCAGCCACTTGGGCTGAGAAAGAGGAAGGAAGCGTGTCAGAGTGCAAAACTGATGAGAGTGTAGTGACGGCATACAGGTGAAAGAAAGGAAATGCGGTTTCGGTTTAAAAGAACTGAAACTGCATGTGGCACATGAAGCCTTAGAGGATGATACATAACAAAATCTGGAGGAAGACCTGCAACCACATTGTCCAATCTGTGGGAATAGTAGCACAGAGGCCGTTGAGAGGAGCCATGTTTTTGTGTTAGTACAGCAGTCTTGTGGCTCTCTTTTGAGTCACAAAATAGATGAAAAGGTTTGATGTAATCTGGCAATTTGAGAGAAAGTACAGAGGACAATGCTTTTTTAAGTTGATCAATGCATTTCAAATCATCAGGTGTAATTCAACTGTAACAGTTGATGCAGAACCAACTGGACAAGCTAGCAACAAGTACAATGAGAGTAATTTGGAATCCATTGTCTACACTTGTTAAATGTGCCAAGAAAAGACATCAACTGTTTTCTGGTAGTAGGAGCTGGTAAGTTACAGACAGTGTCAATCCTATCAGGTGACACAGTCTTTCCTTCCACAGAAACCAAGTGACCAAGAAATTTCACCTCAGTTGAGCAAGTTGCACTTGTGACATAAAGCAAGATCTGAGACCCTCCTGGTGGTTGGAACTTAGGCAGGTTTGTAGACTTGGAGAATATACAGATTCTGTATATCCCTGAGGTAAATGAGTGTAAATGTAACGTTTGCCTTCAAAAGTAAATGTGACTCAGTATTGGCATTCTTTTTGCTACTGGAATTGAGAAAAATGCATTAGCCAAAATTGTGGTAGTCTGTGAGTCCTCTGAACACCAATCACTCAGATACTAAGTTCAACACACAGTTTTTATTTATTGTTTCACCTCAGTAGTGGCCTGGCGGCCGGACACACACACACATACACACACACACAGTACAGTCTGGTTCAGCAGGGTTGCGTTCTATGTCTCTTAGTCCGTTCTCTCCTCCTCCTGTGAACCCGGCTCCTACTTATGACAGGAGAGGAATAATTAGTGGAAATGTTACCAACTGTGCACAGTGCAGCATCAGCCTTGCCACTCACCTGCTCTCTCCACTGCAGCTGTGCGCCCTCACACAAATCAACTACAGCGAAATACTTGCGCTCTGGCTTAAGATAATTTAGTAATGTGTGTGGATCTGGCACCACTGGTACATGTGGTACATAGCAGAATTTACTGCCTGTAAGTCCTGCACTAATCTCCAACCAACACTAGTTGCTGTCTTAGGTACTGTAAAAGAGTGTTTACTGTTGAATCTGAAAAATCAACCAATACGCCTGATAACAGGAGAAACATAATTATCGGTAGAACTCTTTCTATCGTTTGTGGTTTTAATGGATATTAGTCTATAAGAGGTTTAAAGCCCAAGTTAGGCGTTATTTTTACTTGTTCTACCCACACCACGCTGTTTGTCATATCAAGATCTAGATGGTCATCATTTTGTCTGCAATAGTAGCTTGTTCTATGGTACTTTTGAATACTGTCGTCTTTTGAGTATAGAACGGGTGTGGGCCAATAATTAGTCCAATATTGTGTCCAATAATTGAACACAGGGCTCATTTCCAGAGCAGAAAGTAGGAGCATTCATTTTAACTACAGGCCTAGAAATTCATATTTTTTCTTGCCAGCCAGCCGGACTAGTTACCTTACAAAGTTACTAGCCAATCAGAAAATCAACTAGCCAAAATGTGTCCAATCTCAGTAAGTTCAACACAGACTCGAGCCAGAAGTGTAAAAATGAGACAGAAATGGAAAAGGAAATGCTGAAAAAAGGAGTATATGAACGACTGGCCATGCTCCTGAATGCAGTGAGAGCAAAAGATCCTCAGCAAACCACGGGAGATTATCTGATTGAAGTGTGGCCCCAAGTAAAGAATCTCACCGCAGGAAATGAAGATGGGCTGGCTTTATAGATATCACATGCCACAGGACACATTGTAAAAGCTGGAGAGGCACAGGGCCTCTACAGATGCCTGACAGGAGAACCCCTGGATGAGGATGAAGAGTTTGTTGATAGAGCTCGGAGAGCCCTAAATACAGGTGAACCTCTCGCACAAGTCTGGTACAAGCTTAGGTAAACTACATCTCCAACTAAATATGTGAAAATGCTACGACGGATTACCCAAGGCTCATATGAAAAGAAAAGGTTTCAGCTCACCTCAGTTCAAGCATCTTTTTTCAAAAATAGTCATAAAATAGTCAAGTCAGCAAAACCAACAGCAGTTGTTCAAGGCTCAAGAAAAATCAAGTAACAAAGTACCTTTCATGCCAAAAGAGGAATATGATAAATTATCCCCTGAACAGAGAGATGCCCTTCTTGCAGCCAGGGAACAGGCTCGTGAAGGGCAGAAGAAATGACGACCTTAAAGGCGCGGGTCACACTACATGGAGCCTATCGGGACAGGGATGAAATCTACACTAAAGTAGGTGGAATTCCGCATCTGGTGGACACTGGAGCAGCAGTATCCATGATTTCTACGAGTTGGGGTAGTTGGTTGCCTAATGGTTAAGGAAGCCGACCTGGGTCTGCAAGGCCCCCGGTTCGAATCCTCTACCACTGAGGTCCACTGAGCATGGCACCGTTCCCATTCACAGCTCCCTGGGCGCTCAAAGCTGCCCACTCTTCACATTGGTGATGGGTTAAATACAGAGGTCACATTACGTTGTGTGCAGTGGTTTGAATCACAATGTCACAATGACAAGGAGTTTGCTTCCGTTTCCTTTCCTTTCCCTTATCAGCCTTTTTATTCATCATTCATCTCTATAATTGTCCTATACAGGCTGTATTACTTTGTAAATGACTACTACATGTTGTTCTGACATTAGATTCATACAAACTTTGACAAATGTGTGTATACTGTTATTAATGACTCCTGCAAACTCTTTAATTTGTGAACTGCTCAACTCTAGGGTTCAGATGTAACGCCATTGCACTACGTCCTCAAATGTAGGTGCACCAAGGCCAACACATCCTACTTGGTGATCATGCCAATAATCTGTTCATCACATGCACTGTAAGTGCATTATGAGCTGAGATCTTTAAAACAACAAGTTAGTAAGTAATTTTTTTCATTAAACAAATGTATACAAATATGCGGTAAATAACTTGTTGATGTAGTGTTAAGTTTACTTGTCATGCTTCTGAGTGAACATTCTGTCCAGGGCCCTGTAGAAAAGGTACAGCCTTTTTCTCCCTGGTTCAGACAAACCACGGAGTTGAGCAAATTATGTGAGAATTTTAAGGAAAATGTTTTAACATGGCCAGTGATTGAACTGTTACCTGAAATTGTATCTTTGAAAAGAGAGACAGATGAAAATTGGATATTTCACTTTTTGCCATTCTGTATTTTTTTGTTTTTTCCCATATAGGCTTCGGACACAGATGTCACCTGACAACAGGTCTCTGTTGGATATACATAATACAATGCCATCATCAATTAAGGTTAACATTGTCAAGGAGAATTTAAAAAGCCTACCTCTTGCACTGCATTTTGTTAGGGTTGATGAATGCCCTCCACCTGGAATTCCGATACACTTTCATTCAAGGTAAATGCTTGGTTTGGGAAGGAGCAAACTTCCCTCAAAGATACAAACTTTGTTTCCTCAAATTCTGTTTTGAGCTGCTGTTGTTTGTGTTATTTTAAGGCCATCATTCACGCTGATATTTTAGCACTGGTTTTATTATTGGCCATCACTGTGTAAAGTGCAAAAAAATAATGTTCTCTGATTGGCCGATTTTGCACAAGATCGAACTGTGAGGGCGGGGCAGTGGTTAGTGCTCAGATGCAGAGGAGTGGCGAGGCTGATGCTGCACAGAGCACAGGTGAGTGCAATATTACTAATAAGTCTGTCCTTTATATTAGTAGGAGCCGGGACTGCGGGGGGGGGGGCCGCAGAGCTGAGCGGAAACAGTCAAAATCAGGTCGTCTCTGTGACCCAAAGAAAAGCCGAGGACCGGCAAATTGAAAGGCAATCTTGACCAGTGTCTGCAAAGGCCAATAAAGCCAATTTTTTGTTACCCGTACCAGTGTGTCGTGGTCCATTGTACCCACTTGTATTAGACTAATATTTTTGTACTTCTTACAGATGCGACTGCTTTTGCTTCCATTACCATTGAGGATGCCTGTCTGACCTCATGCACTGTCTTTGTTTGGAATTATTTTTGTACTGAAATGTTATCACAAAAGGTAACTAATATAAAAAAATAAAAATGTAAGTTTTAATCTGCTGTGTCTGTCTGTTGTCTTTTTAGGATCAAAGAGAACGGGATTCTATTTGATTTATAATTTTGATAGTTTCATTCACTAAAAAGTTAATAATAACCCTTACTTGGGATTTTTAAGACAATTGGTTTCCATGGTTTAATCAAGTTAGCCATAAAATTGTGAAAGTAAATACAACTTAAAAATTCTTAGTTCCAGGGGAGGTTCTAATAGTAAAACTGACTTCAATAAACTAGTGCATGGATGAAAGTTTGGTGTATACTGAAATTATTCGGTGGTAGCAAAAGTATCACATTTACTAAGTAAAAGCCACACATACCCTCAAATTTGCTATATTAGAAGTTTATACACTCAACAAGTGATACAGATACTACAACACAATATTGAATGAAATAGACAAAACCATTACATTCACTATTTTATTTCTATCTTCTCAGATCACAACATAAAATCCAAATCCAGTAAATTATCTGTTGATGAGGTGGAAAGTTTAAAAAATAAAATAATATGGAATAAATCTTTTATTGCACTTGATGCAATATGCAAGGCCTGCCTGGTCTGTCTTCTTGCACCACACATCAAATTTGACATCCCTACCTGCTCACAGAGAGAAAAAAAATATGTTCCTGATAACTTGCATTAAGCATAAACATACACAAGTTCACAAAATGGCAATCATTTACATATATAATTTATATATTTCATATTTCGAGTTTAAGTCAAAGTGCTTTGTGCAGCCTTCTCGTTAACATAGGGACTTGTTGGTAAACAGTTGTGCACGACTCTAACGATATGTCCGATTTAGTTGCTCTTAAACGATGTTTAATTGTTCGCATTACATAATAAGCCAATTATAATCAGTCAATCAGGTCGATGTATATATATATATATATTTTTTTTTTTACGGATCGGTTTAGTCCTTGGAAGAACGCAAAATCAATGATCAATTTCATTCACATAAAAAACTCACCATCATAGGTACTAAATTCATTCATCCACTCCCATCTCCATTTGTTCGTCCTCTTCCCTGGAACTTCGTCAACTTTTGCGGCACACGCAAAATCTTTCTTGTTGCTGATGTCCAGAAAACGCACCGTAAAACAGTAGTCAAAGTACCATTTGTCTGTGAAATTGCCTCGGTATGATTCCAGCACTTTGGCGGGGTAACGACTGGTTGCGCATGATTGGCTCATCAATACCATGTGCGATAAAAAATATTCTAATTGGTCGTTGTGCATGAGCGCCCATGACTTGCATAAATTCACCGCCCATTCACCCCCCGCCCCATATATACATATATATATACATATTCAATTTTACATCGGATTTATGCGTTTCACAAGAATGGCCTCTGGAGCAGTAATAAATACGGAAATCTTTCACCCATGCTAGTGATTTGAAATAAGGACATAGTATAGTATACTTGAAATTAGAGCTGGGCGGTATGACCAAAAACGGTATTTTTAGAAATTATCACGGTATCATGGTATTTGACGGTATTGTTTTTTATGTGTTAACCCCAATTCCTAATTGCTGTCTCTTATACACATC
>JAFBJS010007271.1:0-22822 GCA_016785265.1 Paraplagusia blochii
ATAATATCAGAGCAAACAACTGCATGAAATAAATGCTGATGTACTGTACCTAAAAGGCATGTGTTTCTCTTGTCTCTCATTGTTGTCATTTTACAAATAATGTTTTAAAAAAAAGAGTAGATTAATCCACTATTTCATTCTATGGACAGTTAGTTGTTGGAATTAACTTTAAAAAAACAGCTTCAGAAAACATATATTTATTACCAATATTTAGTCATACACTTTATTTTTCTGCGTTTGTTTTTGTAATGCATTTTCAGCCACTACTACTATAGTCGTAATACTGTATTTTGGTGGTATGGCTAATATTTCATCACATTAGTTCAAGTTCGAGTTCAATTTTATATTCATTTATCAATTAATTGTTTCCTTAAGATTTATATATTTTAAATTATCAACGCACCGTAATAAACACTAAAAAAACAAATTAAACTTGACTAGGTATGATTTCAATAACATGACGCGTTCAATGTCATTAGGTAATCAAGTTTTTCCCCTGTTACGATATCCACTTTACATACGTGCAGTACGTGCCGTGGACTTTCTCCTCCTTGTTGTGTGCAGCGGCGCTCACCGAATGGGCGGCGCGCATGGAAACACACTGTGAAAACGTCGACGGACGGCGCGGTGCAGTACGGTTGACTTAACTCAACGGGAGCTCTCCCTGGGCAGGGCGGAGGCGGAGTCAAAGACGGGAAGTGTCGCTCCATGTCTGTATGTGCGTCTCCGTGGTGCGTTCATTGTCCAAACAACCTGCTGTCAACGAGGAAGTGACGCCGTACTTGTAAAACATTAGCGGGCAACACTTTGCTGTTCTGCGCAAACTTTGTGGAACGTTGGTTTTTTAGTATTAAGTATTTCCGTTGAGTGACGCAGGCAAAATGTCCTCCATGGACTTGGAGAAGTTGAGGATGACAGGAACCGGACGGGCTATAGCGGTGCTGACCAGCGGTGGAGATGCACAAGGTGACCTTTGGGATAAAACCGCTGACTTGTGTGAAGTAGATTAACACTTTTAGGTACAATTAATGATAGGAAACAAGGACAGTTCAACTTACTGTAATGTATTGGTGCTTTTTTTCAGTGAAACCTGCAGGTTACGGTTGACACTTTTACTTTATAACAGATTGTGACGTCACATCCGTTTTCTTCATTCCCTGTCACTGTTAAACATTCACGGTTGGTTAAGAACAGAGGTGTAAAACTCAACTTCGCGATGGGCCAGACGTAATATTTATCGAAATATAAACGGTGATTATTCATGTTTTCTGTCCTTTAGAGATCTGTAAAATACAATTTTTTTTCCAGGAAAGTAAACAACTAAATAAATAAAATAAATTAAATTTATAAGAAAACCCGCCGGGACTATTCGATTCTTAAGATGCTTTATCGATAGCCCTTCCAGTTCCTTCTTAATAATAATAACAATAACTTTTTAAAGTTTGATATTATTTACAAAAAGGACAAAAATGCAAACCTTTTTTTCACAAGTCAACAGAAAAAAAACTTTTTGTTTGTGCTGTATATAATGCTAATAATAAAAACTCTGGAGTCTATAGCAATATATAACATGTGGTTCTACCCTAATGCATTTCTGATATAATCTCAAGGGCCAATATAATCACGCTGCGTGCCGAATTTGGCCCCCGGGCCTGAGTTTGAAACATGCAGTTTATAATGACTCTGATTTGTATAAATCATAACAGGGATGAACGCTGCTCTCCGTGCTGTGACCCGGATGGGCATCTATGTGGGAGCCCAAGTCTATCTTATTTATGAGGTAAACAATCTGTGTTTATACCAGAGCAGGAAACTGACTCTTGTTGAGTTCAAACACAATAATTAAGATAAACATTTTGACATTTGGACATTTTTTTTCCAGGGATACCAAGGTCTGGTGGACGGAGGAGATAACATAAAACTAGCCCACTGGCACAGCGTGACTAACATCATCCAACTGGTACGTTTTTAGCAGCCCCCATTGATGTTCTACTTTTTAATTAATCATATATTTGTGCATTTTTATTTTTGCTATTCTATATTTGACATCCTGTGTCTTATTATCTGTGGGACAGAAATACTCCTCCCTGATTTTCTTCCTTTATTTGTCTTTCAATGCCTTTTAAAGGAATGTGTATTTTCTCATCAATCTCCTCTCATCCGTTCTCTACCTGCCTCTACCTGTATATCCCGGTTAATAACCTGGTAAGACATCGAGCTGCATGTGCTTGTACTGCAGCTTTATCAGTTAGCGAGATGGTCCAAGCACTTCCACCCAACTCATTGTCAAACTAGAGCTAAAAGTGTGATTTGCCTTGGTTTGTGTGTCGTAAATCTCCTAGGCCAGACTTGTATTTGTTTTTTCTTCCCATAATTTCCCAAAAGGTACTTTTGAGGGACTAACAAGGTTCTATTTGTCTGTCTGTCTGTCTGTCTATCTAGCCTTATATATGTACTGTACTGTATATACATTCATTAGGTGACTGATACAGTAGCCCAGGGCTACGGTACTACTTGTTTAATACACTATTATAAGTTCTAATTGCAAATGAAATGTTTTTTTCACTTGTTGACTAGTTTATTTTCTAACATACCTCAGAAACACAGCAAAAGCAAAAAATAGTGTGGTTCCGGTAACCCGATGTCCTGCGTGGGAATTGCAGTAAAGGTTCTATTACATATGTTTTTATATATAATAATGTAAGCAGTGTTCATTCGTTTTAATTGTCTTAATCTTATCGTGCCCTTTTCCAATTTTGTTACGGGAAGCACACTATTTATTTTGTCCTTAGGTAGTTTAGACGATAGACAATGTGTGTTTCATCAATTCATGGTCTTGTGTTTGCACCTGAAGGTCCTGCATTTGTCTGCACCAACACATGGTTTTCATTGTCTGTATATGGATTACTGCACCCAATCAGCCGTCTGTCAGCTGAGCTTTAGTCGGTCACAGATTTGGTTACACTCACCTGTGGGTTCTGTCCATTCTCTAGGGTGGAACTATAATTGGCAGTGCCAGATGCAAGGTTTTCACAACCCGTGAGGGAAGACTGGAAGCTGCTTTCAACCTGGTGCAGAAGGGCATCACCAACCTGTGTGTCTGTGGCGGCGACGGCAGCTTGACCGGCGCCAACATCTTCCGTGGCGAGTGGAGCGGTTTGTTGTCAGAGCTGGTGGAAAAAGGTAACAGTGTTTTTTAGTTCAGTGGTTCTCAACTGGTGGGTCGCGGACCTGTTCCTGAATGGGTCGCGAACCACTCGTCAAAAATCAGCTAAATAATGTGAATCTGCTTTTGAGCATGTGTTTCATTTTAGAAAACCTCTTATTTTGAAAGACTAGAATAAAATGAGTATGTTAAAATAAGTGATTTTTCAAGGGCTTTTTTAAAAAAAATTCATTTCCTTGGTTTGAATTCTATGAGAGTGGGTCGCGACTGAAAGACCAGAGCAAAATGTGTGTCCCAGAGTGAGACCAGTTGAGAACCACTGTTTTAGTGCATGTGTGCATTTTCAGGTCAAGGCTCAGACTGTTTGTCTGTTTTAATTACATTTTTCCAGGAAGGATCAGCGACGATCTGGCCAAACAGCACAGTCACCTTAACATCGTGGGGCTGGTGGGTTCCATAGATAATGACTTCTGTGGCACTGACATGACCATCGGAGCCGACTCTGCTCTGCATCGCATCATGGAGATCATCGACGCCATCATGACCACGGCACAGAGGTCAGAATGGAAGAGCAGTGTGGTTTTAATTATGACAAAAAAGAACAGTCCTGGCTTGTAAACACATCTGCTATAACGTTGTAAAAGGAATGCAAACAACGATGCCAAACTCCTTTTTTTGCACGGTGTCTGTGAACATGCACAGACTTGCAGTCTCTGCAATTCAGCAGCCCAGTGCTGCAGTCAGACTGTCTGATAAATCAGCCGCTGACTGCAAAGTTTCAATCTCATTATGGTCTACGTCTTACAGCCATCAGCGCACATTTGTTCTGGAGGTGATGGGTCGACACTGCGGGTGAGTTACACTCTTCTCTGTTGTGATGTCATTTAAGGAACCGCTCCATCACTATAGATATTATTTATCTCCGTGTCTTGATTCCAGGTATCTGGCTTTGGTGTCAGCCCTGGCCTCAGGGGCAGACTGGCTCTTTATTCCCGAGGCTCCTCCTCAGGACGGCTGGGAGGACCGCATGTGTGCACGTCTGGAGACGGTAAGATGGCAATAGATCGCAGTAAAACTGAGGTGGACAGACATCCCTGGACTAGAGATGAAGAGGTGTAACAGGAAGTCTCTGCTCTCCTCCAGAGTCGTCTGAAGGGATCCAGACTCAACATCATAATCATTGCAGAAGGAGCCATTGACACAAAAGGAAATCCAATCCAGTCGACACATGTCAGAGATGTAAGTAGAAGAGATGGCCGACCATCGTGTAGACAAACTGTTGCCACCTGTTCACCCGGTGTCTAATGATGCATTTGTGTCTCTTTAAAAAGCTCGTGAAAAAGCGTCTTGGTTACGACACTAGGCTGACCGTCCTCGGCCATGTTCAACGAGGAGGAACTCCATCAGCGTTTGACAGAATTTTGGTGAGTTTGCACGGTGGCAGAATTTCATGACAACTGATCCAAACTGAAAAGACAGATGTGGACTATGATGTCAGTCTGAGCTGTGGTGAGAGAATGAAGCAGCTAAAGTAGAACCAAGGCAGGTGGAGGATTGTACTAGAGAGAAGAGGAATGAAGGTTTGTTTTAGAGGAATTGTCGAGGAATTATGGTTTTCAATGAGGAAGTCAGGAGTGGCAGAGAAGTATGTAAGGTTGGTGCAGGGTATGTATGAGAACAGTACAACAGTGGTGAGTTGTGCTGTTGGAAGGACAGAGGACTTTAGGGTGGAGGTGGGACTGCATCCAGGATCAGCCCTAAGCCCCTTCTTATTTGCTGAACTGATGGATAGATTAACAGATGAGGTCAGACAGGAGGAGAACTAGAGAACTAGAAGAGAACCTAGAGAGGATGGAGGTTTGGACTAGAGAGAAAAGGGATTGAAGGTCTGTTGTGGAAAGACAGAGTATATGTGTGTGAATGAAAGGGAGAACAGTGGAATGGTGAGGTTACAAGGAGCAGAGGTGGAGAAGGTGGAGGAGTTCAGAGCAGTGGAGACTGTGGAAGAGAGGAGGAGAGTGGAGTCAGGATGGAACAACTGGAGAAAGGAGTCAGGAGTGATCTGAGATAGAAGAGAGTCAGCTAAGGTGAAGGACAAGGTTTACAGGACAGTTGTGGGACCAGCCATGATGGATGGATTAGAGACACTAGGAATAGGTAGAAGACAGGAGACAGAGCTGGAGGTGGAGGAGTTAAAGATGTTGAGATTCTCTTTAGGAGAGACAAGGATGGACAGGATCAGGAATGAGGTGATTAGAGGGACAACACAGACAGGAAGGTTTGGAGAAAAAGCTGGAGAAGGTGTTTGACCCGTACTCTTAAACCATTTGTAATTTCTCCCCAGAGCTCTAAGTTGGGCGTTGAGGCCGTGGTCGCCCTGTTAGATGCAACTCCGGACACTCCTGCCTGTGTCATCGGGCTGTGTGGTAACCATGCTGTCCGCCTTCCACTTATGGAGTGTGTCGAGATGGTAAGTCTCATTTGTCTTATTTTATATTTTAAGCGCAGAAACTTTACCAACAGGAAGTGAATCTGTGGTGAAACCTTCACTGATTGCAGACTAAGTTGGTGCAGCAGGCCATGAATGAGAGGAGGTTTGAGGAGGCAGTCAAACTGCGTGGAGGGTGAGAGCAGACATTTATCACTAAATAGAAACAAACTCTGAAAATAAATTGGTCTTATGGTGTTCCCCGATCAAAGACGAGCCAATCAGAACTGAGCTCTTTCTTACAGGAGCTTCGAGAACAACTGGAACATCTACAAACTTCTCGCCTTCCAGAAACCATCCCAGACAGCAGTGAGTCTCACAGTTAGTGTGTACTGTAGTACTTAGTACCACAGGAGCAGTAGACAATCAAAACTGTCTCCTCTTCCCACAGAGCAACTTCTCCGTGGCTATCCTGAACGTGGGCGCTCCGGCCGCAGGGATGAACGCTGCTGTGAGGTCAGCAGTCAGGTTAGGGCTCGCTCACGGACACAAGGTCTACGGCGTCCAAGATGGATTTCAGGGATTGGCCAATGGAGAGGTGAGTGATACTGTCGTCTAGTGTTTACCTCCAAAGGATGAGCTCAGTTCTGACCGGTGTCTGTCCGTGTGCAGGTGTTTGAGATGGAATGGCACAAAGTGGCCGGATGGACCGGCCGAGGTGGTTCACTGCTGGGAACCAAACGGTGAGAAAAAGGAAACCAACCAGAACCACAGTTCTGTATAGAGCCATATGAGAACTGACCCATCCTAAAAAAAATAATCGTTCTTAATCGATTTCAAAAAATGCACTCTGTCCTATAGCAGGGGTTCCAAACTCACGGCCCGTGGGCCAATTGTGGCCTGTGGAATGATATTTTGTGGCCCCCACTTTGATGTGAAAGCTCAATTTATAATAATGTTTTATAGATTTGTTTTGCACATTTTATGGTAAATCCTGTAGTTATCAAAATCACAGTTTCTGGTTCAGTAAAAAAGAAAAAATGTAATTTAAAAAATCAGTTTTCCATAGATTCAGAATCTATGGAAAACTGATTTTTTTTAATTAAATTTTTTCTTTTGTATTGAACTCTGAAAGCTGACACGACCCTTTGGTGAAATGATAGTGTGGGTGGTGGCCCTCAACTTATTTGAGTCTGAGACCCCTGTCCTATAGTCAGTGTCTCTATCATTGTTGTGAAACTCTAGGGTTCACCTCCTGGGTAGGGTCGAAACCATTTAGGGCAGTTGGCGCCCTCAAGTGGGCTCACCACTTACAACACTCAACACTGCAGGGTGATTTGGGTGGCAGTTGTGGAGACTGCTGCCCGACAACACAAAGAACGGCTAAATGATGTTGGATGGTGGAAAACATCCTGACTTCATCTTTTACTTTTTGTTGTGAGTTTTTCTCTGCCATTTTGAGAGCAAGTCTTACTATCCTTTAGATTTAAGACATTTGCTTCAACAAACCATGCAAATAAGATTTCCATACAATTAAAAATGATGAAACCAAGTAAACCCCCGAAGCTGTGGGTCCACCATGGCTGCTTCACATAGATTATAGTATGAACTTGTTTTATGGCGATTTTTAAGCCAATTGTGTCCATTAACCAAGTTGTCTTTATGTCTCTCATTTTTTTTCTGTCTTTTTAGAACACTTCCCAGTAAGAACATGGAGAAGATCGTGCAGACAATTTCCAAGTTTAACATCTCGGCTCTGCTCGTTGTTGGAGGTTTTGAGGTAAGCGGCGTCCAGGTGTTGATCCAGCCACAGTCAGTGATTCCTCTGAAGTTTGTCTTCATCGTTCCTCTGCCTGATGTTCCAGGGATATGAAGGTGTGCTGCAGCTGTGTGAAGCTCGCAGTCGCTTTGATGAGCTCTGCATCCCCATGTGTCTGATCCCTGCCACCATCAGCAACAACGTGCCAGGGACTTACTTCAGTCTGGGGACAGACACAGCTGTGAACGCTGCTATGGAGGTAAAGAGATGCTGAACAGATGGCAAAAAACAAAATATTTTACTTAGATGAGAGATGGAGATATAGATATATACAGAATATATATCTCCAGGATCTGGAGAACTATGACTGACTATGATCATCCAAATGTCCTTGTCAGGGTTGTGACAAGATCAAACAGTCTGCCAGTGGGACCAAGAGACGAGTGTTTGTGGTGGAGACCATGGGTGGATACTGTGGCTATCTGGCAAGCTCTACTGGTATAGCTGTAGGTGCAGACGCAGCCTACATCTTCGAGGAGCCCTTCAATATCCACGACTTAAAGGTTAGATCATGCTACACACTCTTTTGTTTACTTCAACTGTGCTATTTATACTTTGGTTATTTATCTTCTCCGTCTTTCATCAGATGAATGTGGACCATTTAAGTGAAAAGATGAAGAAGGACATACAGCGAGGTCTTGTTCTAAGGTACGGAGGTTTTGGAGTAACATGGTGTTGTCAGACATGTCAACCAAAATGTGTACATTTCTGAAATTATAATTTTGCAACCATGATTTGGGTCGGCAGTGGTGGCCTAGTGGTTAAGGAAGCAGACCTGGGTCCACAGGGCTTCAGGTTTGAATCCACCAGCTGCCCCTGCGATCTGACAATGGACATACAGAAGAAAAAGATGAATGAATGAATGATTTGGCCTGGATTTTTGGCTAAATTGTCATCAGCATAGAAGGATTCCTAAACATTGATATTTGCCAAACATGAAGATCCACTGAGTGATTGTATAATGATTCCAATTCTTCTGATCCATCTCGACAGGAACGAAAAATGCCATGAAAACTACACCACAGATTTCATCCATAAACTGTATTCATCAGAGGGGAAGGGAGTCTTTGACTGCAGGGTGAATGTGTTGGGACACCTGCAGCAGGTGAGGAGCAACTGTCTGACTATGTTGACACACACAGAAGAAAAACTAAATAATGAATCAAAATTCAAGATCAGGAAATCTCAACATCAATTAGTAGTTGCTGATCCGATTCTGTCACAGCTGTTTTATTTGAATACTTTATTTTAACATGTTGTTCTCTGCCAGAAGTGGTGGTTTAGTGGTTAAGGAAGCTGGTTTGGGTGTGAAAGGCTTCAGGTTCAAATCCGCCAGGTTGCCACTGAGGCAACCCACATAACTTTTGTGGGCTCACCACCCACAGGAAGGCTCACAATGTGGTGTACTGCAACCCGGCAACAGACAAGCAGAAGAAGATGAATGAATGTTGTTCTCTTGTGTCTCTCCACTGTAGGGAGGAGTACCTTCTCCTTTTGACAGGAACTTTGGTACAAAGATGGGTGTTAGAGCCATCCAGTGGATATCAGAGAGACTGAAGGAAAACTCCAAAGACGGTATAGAGTCAAATCTTTCGTTGAGGAGAAACCTCTCAACAGCCGTATTCTAACGATCTCGCTGCTCACCCAACTGTCCAGGTCGTGTCTTCACCAACTCTGCAGACACAGCCTGTGTACTGGGCCTCCAGAAGAAAGTCATCTCCTTCGTGCCTGTTTCTGAGCTAAAGTCTGTGACCGACTTCGAGTAAGCAAATATTTTGTGTTTATTGTAGTTTGATTTTTACTGGAGAACTTTAAACAGTTAATTCACAGTCATTCACTGGTTTACAGGCACAGGATGCCCAAGGTGCAGTGGTGGCTACATCTGCGGCCCCTCCTAAAAATGTTGGCCAAATACCAAACCAGCTTCTGCGAATACGTCCCAGGGGAAATTGAGCATGTGACCCGTCGATCCATCAGCATTGATTCTGGGTTCTAAAACCCCTGGATCTACATTTTTATCTCTGCACTCTGTCCATTATACTGTAGTGTGTAAACTGGTTCTGCTTAGCTACAGAATTTTTTAAAAGACTGAATGCATTTGCAGCAACTACTGATCTGTTTTCAAATTCAACCACAGCAAAGTTTGTACATATTATAAATGTGTGATTTGTGTTCATTAAGGCTTTAAAAACGTAGTTTTTTTTTCTTGAGCACAGCGGCATCACATGACTAAGGAAACGTCTGGGGTCGGCACTTTCTAAATTTTTCACAGACAGTAAAAAGTGCATGTGAGACATTACGGGGTCTGTGGTGACCCTGATGTGTCCTCTGTTAGTTTGTCATTGTATGGAACCATGACTGTACCTTCACTGATATTAGTCCTATACAATGGACAGTGTGACCCTATTTATTTTGGCTTGATAGCATAAACATAGTTCTCATGATATAATAAAATATGTGGTGCTGATCCACATATCGTTGGCCAGCTTCCTTGTTGGTGTGTTGTGAAAACCGAGAGGAAATTCCCTATTTTGCCTACAGTTACACAGTTTTAACCAGGGTAAACCAAGAAACCAACTTTTTTATTATCACTACGAACATAAACTGCTGTAGTTAACAGTGAAATCTGTTCATAAAAGCAAAACATTCCATCAAACATGTAAAATATATCTCTTGTCCCTCTATTACACCTCACCATTTTTGGATGAAGTTACAAAAAAGAGAATTTTTTTGTGACAAATTACAAACTTAACCCTGACATTTGCAGATACACCTGGAAGGGTCCCGAACAAAGAACATTTTAACCTGTTCTTTTAAAAGAAATGAGTCAAAAGTTGAATGGAAACACAAAATCATCTTTGTTCTTATTTTTTGACGTTTTCCCAGGACTTTGGAAGTTGAAGGAAAACTGAAAATCTTCACCTTGCTCTGACTGACCAAACAGAAACTCAGGTTCTGCAAAAATAGTTAATAGAAAATTAACCAGCGTTTTCTTGTAAATATATATCATATTAACATGTAAACATATTTACATATAATAATAATATATTTACTGACCAGTTGGAGACTTTTTTTCTGTGGTGCCCTGAAAAATCAATAAGGAATTTGCATTGTTGTTAACGTACTACTGTATTTGAAGCCAGTGTCATGTCTGGTTTGTACCTTCTTGTCAAACAAAGAGCTGGTGAAAGCAAACGATGTGTCCTGTTCCTGTGAACATCACCAGAGTTAGATGTTATTAATGGAAATAATAATAATACATTTCTTGAAACTGTCCCCGGCTCATGCCTCACCTCATCCTGTAAAGTGTTGGTGTCAAATCCAAACCCTGAGAAACATGGAGTGCTTGGTGTAGAGCTCATGAAGAACAGCGGAGCTGAAGCTTTGGTGTCAGAACCTTCACTGTGAGGAGAGCTGGCAGGGCTGAAACTGACATTAACGGAAAACATTAACTTCTCATCAAATTGCTGACGGTAAATTAAATTAGGTTAATCAAATATTTATTTGGTTAATTTAAACCCTACGTCGGAGAACTATAGGATTTACCATAAAATGTCACAAGTGAGTGAAGTCTGGCAGAAATGTGTCAAAATTCTAATGTAAGGGACGTATTAAAGTCTTACGTGAATGAAAATGTTGGGTTTGAAGTCACTGTGGCTGAAGAATAAGACTTCCTCTCATTGTCCTGTTTGTTTGATTTCAGAGCTTCATCTCTGACCTCAGATGCTTCCTCCTCTACATCACTAGGCTGCTGTTCCTGAGTAGAAAGCAGTTGTTGAAAGGTTTAGAAATGTGTGTGACAGCGCTGAGGCACTTTAACATACTGACACTGTTTTCTAATAATCAAAATGGCGTGATGCCCAAACACTGGCCCTGGGGCCGGTACTGGTCCATGGGTGAATTGGTGTCGGGTCGCAGTGAAATAATGTTTCCTTTTGGCCCCATCTGGCTATTACTTCCACTTGATCCATACCCATATCAACAAAAGAACTGACCAATAAAATGGCTAGGATTCCAACAAAATTTGATTAGGTAATATTTTCTCTGAAGACAACAACAATAAACTAATTGATGCAAGATTCTAACTTTTTTTACTCGTCTGTTGCAGAAAGTTATAGGCTGTATGCACTTGTGTCCATGCACAGTTAATTCGGGTAGCAAGATTTTATAGGTAGGAAAATATTTCAGCCATAAATTTATTGTATTAAATTTTATTAAGGGGTATTTATCTGCCCAAAACGTTGTTGCAAAAAAGGTTAGGTGAACACTGTGTTGGGGAACAAAAAATCACAATCACAGAAAGAACACGCAACTTGTTGGACCGAAGCAATTTCGGTAGAACAGAGGAAGAAAAATTAATTAACATAATGTCCATTACCAAGATTTTGTCCTGAGACTCTGTTTCCTTTCCCTGCTCATCACTCTGCATCTTATCTGCTAAATGTTCTGGGAAGATGAAACATTGCATATTTAGGGTGTTATGAAACCCAAAAAATGATGTAACTGCATTTGAAGGTAGGGGTTACCAGCCATTTGTTGGGGTGACACAGATTCACCCTGTTTCCCTTGTTGCTCCAGGCAGTTAGTGGTAGTTTCCTGGTGTTCCATGTGAATATCTTCATCACTGGTTTGAACTGATGCTTTCTGATCAATCTGCAAAATAATTCTTAAAATGTGTTGTTTGGCCAAGACATGGCTGTCTTGGTCTTGGTAGGACTCAAAGCTAGTGTTACCTTCTCATGGGTAAGAACAAGGCCCTCGATGTTTACCAAGTCACTGCCCATCTGATCACATGGCTGTTCTTGTGTCTTGCTTGTAGGTTGTTGATCGCCATCACTGTAAACAGAAATACGTTTCATAAAATATGTGCTGCCGTTATGTCCAAGATAATGTTATTTTTATGCTGTAAAACTGTTTCCAGATAATACCTCTCTTTTAGCTTCTCTCTAGGAGGACCTGGAGTAAAAATATATTTTAGGTACTTAGATTTGATACCTCCAACATTAAAAAGTATAAACAAATCAATAAATATATACATAAATAAGACAGCAGATAAATTGAAGAATGCAAGAGATGGAGCTACCAGGAAGGAGGGGGGGACATGGAGGTAGTTGGAGTCAGAGTAGAAGATACAGAGGACAGGGGGAGATGGAAAATGATGATTTGCTGACAAGCCAAACAGAGATAAAGTATTTGTAAGTTATTATTTTTTTTCTGTTTACGTCTGAGTAGGTCCAACTCCTTCTGTTTCATCATAATTTGCTCATCCCAGTTCTTGATCCTTGCTTGGATCTCCTCATTTTCAGCCTGAAGCTTCAGGAGCTTCTGAGCCAGAGGTTTTCCACAATAATACTCATGGTGTGACTGGTATGTCTTTCTGTAGCTGGCAATCCTCTCTTCAAAGACTTCCCTAAAAAAAATTAAATATATTGTTTTTACTTAGTCACAGCACATTAATGAACAAAAAACCTAAAATACTTGCATGTCTTCATTGTAACTGGTTCGTCTGCTCTCAACCTCTGCTTTCAGTGTTTGCTCGTACTGGAGAACTTGGCTGTTTGTCGCCTTCAGGCTTGGATGAATGTCAGATAATAAAGTTTTAATCAATGGGTAAAATGAATGACTAACATTTTATTTTGCAATACTGTGGGGCTGACAAATAATATGATTTTTTTTTTGCTCAGATATATGTATTGAATATATATGTTATACTGGGATAAACATAATAGAAGATATTGATGTTGGGATTGTACTTTACCTTTGAGCCACAGCTTTATTGTGTTTCACAGAACTCTGTTTTAATTTGATTTCCTCCTCAAGTTTCTTTATATTTTCTTTTAGACTTTCAACGCGAGATCTCCACCCAGCAATGTCAGCTCTCAAAACTGTGAAGAATAGGATAGGGAAAATGACAATGTAAATTTTGTAGATTCAGATTTTTCGCAAATTTAGGCTAGGACTAACAGTTACCACTGTTATTGCACAATAATAAATAGACTTACCGACTGAAACAATATACTGAATTTTCTGAATTACTTTGAAACTAAATATTATTAATATAGGAGTAATTTGTCATTCAAAGTCATTTGTGTCAAACATGAGGCCCGGTGACCATATGCGGCCCTCCAAGTCAATTTGTATGTCAATGCATCACAGTGTCTAAACCTGATAAAGCTGTGCCAGCTTTCAGTGTTCAATACAAAAGAAAAAATGTAATAAAAAATCAGTTTCCTATATATTCTGTGTGAGACAACACTGAACCATAAGAAGACTGTGGATCAACGTTTTGAGGACTATAGGATTTACCATAAAATGTGGAGAAAAAATATATAAAATATTATTATAAATTCAACTTTCACATCATGGTGGGGGCCGGAAATGGCCCACGGGCCACGAGTTTGAGACCCCTGATCTATAGTCTTCCATTTCTAACGAGTCCTTAAAGGACATTCTATTATTGATGTGGTTCCCTGGTAAAAAAAAAAATGTTTGACACAATTGAGCTTAGTCATAATTCAAGATAAAGTTTAAAAAGTTTTAAATTAACTATTAATATAGTCCATACCTTCAATTTGCTGATTGTATTCACTTTTCTTTTGAGAAAGTTCTCGAATTTGCAGTGCTGTGGAATCCAGTGCAATTAGAAGTTATTACTTTATTATCGTATTACTAACATTAATCAATAAAAGACACAGGACAAATCATGGATGCTACAATTAGCTTCGCTTAGCCTAATATTATAGCACATGAAACAATATGCTTTACGAAAAAAAAACGACAAAAGTAAAATGTTGACTATGAAATAACAAAAAGTATAACTTACCTAACCGAGTCAGAAGGCTGCTTACGTTGTTGAGGGAAATATCGATGTTCATTGTGAAAAACCAGGATCGATAAAAATTACGACCTGTCGAGTCAGTGTCGAGCTATAACGATGTAGCCAGCGAAAAAATTAAGATATATGATTTTGTTCTTTAGAAATACCATAGGGAAATACCATAAGATATTCACTCATTTTAAATTGTAATACGTTTAATTTTGTTAAGTTTGAGTTATTAATATTTTGTGCCACATTTTCAGCCTATTTCCGGTTTCTCGTAGCTTTAAATTGATTAGCAACGGGTCAATACCTACTTTTTGCAATTACTTTTTTATATTTCTAAGCTGAACTTCAGCAATTTACGTCCTTGTGGATTTTAATTATTCTGTTATCTGTTAGTGAAATATAGATTTTTTATGTTTGTTTATTTATCAATAAATATTGCTTCCCTTGAGATAAAATAAAAGGTGTACTATAGTTGGCCCACCAGTATGTAGTCAGAATTTGTTATATTGATAATTTGTTTGTTATAGTTCTGTAGAGAAAGATTTACATTAAAATTCTTACAGAATAAGAAACAAATACCAATGATGTGTGATTTTTTTTATTACAATTTCTAATTTGTTGTGACCAATAATTTTTGGCTGTTCCAGATTACGTTTATCCATATGAAAAAAAAAACACAATTTCGTATCTGAAAACACTTGTTTATACTTTATTTCTCAATATATAAATTGAGTTTGGCCAGTTTTCAATTCTGGCCGGTTGGGAAATTGAGTTTGACACCCCTGGCTTATAAGGACATGTTACTGAGGACACTGTGATTTTAATAACCGAGTGACTCCTCCATGTTTTTGCATAGAGAGGCGGGATCAGCGCATCTGTATGAACGGAAACACATCAGCGCGGATTCCCTTCTCCTCCTCCTCCTGCGATGAGTCCCACAATTCCTGTCGTTTTTCCGCTGTAGTGCAGCCTGTACCCGCTGTGTTTGGTCGGATTTATTTGAGAAAGGTGAGTTCAAATCCGTGTCAGTCTTCTGTCTTTGCCGTAAATGTCGTTCGCCGGCTGTACGGTGCAGACAAAGAGCGGACATGGGTGGGATTTAGATGGGAGGAGATCAGCTGTGAGAAGAATGGCTCTCTTTGTCGATGTCACACGTTCTGCCTAAATATCATGTGTTTGTTATTATAGAAAAGAGTCGATTTGTCCGTGTTTGTTGTAAAATATGTTGTAAAAAACTAAAACACTAGTGAAGCCATGTTTGTAGGTAGCTTTTCTGCAGAGCTTCGATGCTCTGTCATGAAGGATAGAGATAAGACAAACCCCCATTTTAATGCAAATGCTTCATCATGGATTTATGATGTTGAGATGTTTCAGCTCAGTCTGTTCCCATTCCTTGTTGTCTTTGGATCATTAACAATACCTCAACATTGCCTCAACAACAGTGCAGGGTTTCTCAAAAGAGGGGTCGTTAACCAAAAGTGGGTCACAAGAGAACATTTCACGGCCTTAGATTTTTACATCATGAAGTCACATAAACGGTGGTATTTCCTGTTGTAAGTGCCTAAGAATAAATGTGCACCTGCGTAGCCTATAGTAAATATAACCTTTATTATAATGTTCAGCAGTGGTCCCCAACCACTGGGCTAGGGACCAGTACTGGTCCGTAGGTGCTGGAAATTAATGTTTCCTTTTGGCCCCATCTGGTTATTACTTACACTTGAGCCATACCCTAAGAACTTAACAATAGAATGGCCAGGATTCCATCATCAATAATGCAACTATATTTGATTAGGAAATATTTTCTCAGTGAAGACAACAACAATAAACTCATAATCTAGATCTATTTTGTGCTAACGGCAGAACTACTAATTATTAATGTGATGATGTTTGTTGAAATTAATTTTTGTTAGGTTTTGAACAAATTATAAAGTTATTCATCGGCTATAATACTCATAATGTTCAGAATTGACAATAAAATGGTCAGTAATTTGGTTTTGATTAGAGATTAGATTAGATTTGATAGAACTTTCTTAAGTTCCCTTTTTGAAATTAAAGGATTTTGTTAGCTTGTTTACAAGGATCTTGTAAACAATAAATGAATGGAAAGGCTGCTTAAAATGTAATTCGATTTGAATCAAGTAACTACATTGTAAATGTGTTTGTCTGTAATTTTTCCTTTTATTACTTGTTAATTTTTAAGTTTGTTTTGATGTTCCATCATGCATGAACTTCCTAAACCAACAAGATCATTTTATTTTATTGATAGTCAATGTTTTTTCATTTTGTGGGACAGTTGTTAACTGCCCTGCGGCTCCAGTACTATATTTCTTTATGACATGAAAGAGAAAACATCTACTACATAAAAAAAAAAAAACATGTGACATAGCTGTTACTAAACGCAAAATATCTGCTCTACATTTCCTTTACAGTTTGTTTCACGTGTCAGTTTGCATTCTGCTGAAGAACGTGGAAACAATGGGTGGAAATAACTCCAGCTGCTCCAGTCTCTGATAACTGTATCCTACTGAAAAGTCATCTGAGATTTCACTACGGACTTTACTGCACAACCTTTTACAACATGGCCCAGGTAGAGGAGTGCCAGACCGAAGGAGAGGGCAGTCCACAGATGCACTCCTTGAGATCTGACATTTCAGGGAATCATGTGGACGACGGGCAAGTGGGTCCCTCTTTAAGGAGGAAGAGGAGGAGGAAGAAGAAGGACATGCGTCCCGAGTCCATCATTGTCTATCGCTCTGATGTAGAGCAAGGACTTGAGGATGGGCAGAGCGGTGAAGAAGGAGCAGAGAGGAGCACCGAGGAGGGAGCTCAGTTTCTATGCACGCCTACGAGTGATGGTAAGACAAGTGTGATGTTGAATATTTTATTGACATTTAAAATAAAAGGTCTCATCTAAACTGATAAAGTATAAATAAATACAAAAAAACAGAAAAAGAGCTGGAGTAGAAATGTTTTACAAAGAGCTGTTGAACCTGAACCACCTAAAAACCTGCGCTCCTGCTGTAAAGTGAGGAGTTGAGTGAGGAGCAGCTACTTTTACAGTAGTTACATGCATACTGAGTTACTGTGGAAACCAGTGGCAGACAAAGCTTTTTATTCTGGCAACACAAGGGACTGAGACAGGCATGGACTTAGAGCTTTGTGTTCTGGCTCGGCAAACTTGTCCACATTGTATAATTAGTTTCTTTTGTAATAATCAAAGAGAGAAAGGTTTGGGGAAAAAGCTAGAGAAGTCAGATTGAGATGGTTTGGACATGTTCAGAGGAGGGACAGTGGATACATTGGTAGAAGAATGATCCTAGAAATGGAGCTACCAGGAAGGAGACAAAGAGGCGATTGATGAATGCAGTGAGGGAGGACATGGAGGTAGTTGGAGTTAGAGTAGAAGATACAGAGAGCAGGGTGAGATGGAAAACATTGATTTGGTGTGACAACCCCTAGACGAAATGAAAAGAAGAAGAAGTTTGTATTGTGATTATACTTTTGCCTTTTTCCTGGAATGCCCCAGTCTTCTCGTCTGATAGCGTTTAGAAGGCTGAGACATTTTACCTCACAGTCATTTATCTTATTTCACATAAACACTCCATCTATCTGCTCCTACCCAGCTCGCACGTCCATTACAACTAAGTCCAGCCCAGAAGTCATAAGTTTACCCATGCCTAGATTAGGGAATGTTTTTCTGTCTGTTATTAAACTGTTTAATCATAGTCATTCATGCCTATTTTCCAACAATCCTTTCTGTCATAGATGGAGGCTGGAGCATCCCCCCAGACAGCCGTTATGTGACTCTGACAGGAACCATCACCCGGGGCAAGAAGAAGGGTCAGATGGTGGACATACACGTCACTTTGACAGAGAAGGAACTCAGGGATCTGGCCAAGTCGAAAGAACGTCTCGACGCAGAGTGCGAGGCAGGGGAAGGATCTAAACGCACCTGTAGTTTAGGTGTGAGTGAAGGACCCCACATTGTACTCTGGAGCCTCTCCTGTGCCCCCGTGGTTTTCTTCCTTTCCTTCATCACCTCTTTCTACTATGGCACCCTCACCTGGTACAATGTTTTTCTGGTGTACAATGAGGAGCGGACGTTCTGGCACAAAATTACCATCTGCCCTTTTCTTATCGTCTTCTACCCTGTTCTCATCATGCCCATGGCGGTGTCTCTTGCGTTGTACTCGGCCGTAGTTCAAGTGTCCTGGGCGTTCAGTGAGTGGTGGCACGCAGTCCGAGACCTGGAGAAAGGTTTCTGTGGCTGGGCCTGTGGAAAAATGGGACTGGAAGACTGTTCGCCCTACAGCATCGTAGAGCTGCTGGACTCCGACACTGTCTCCAGCACTCTGCAGAGTAAGGCCCCAAGTGAATTTGCTCAGACTTCGGCAGTGTGAGGCTGTAGATAGTGATGACTGAGGCACATTTAAAGAAAACATCAGTTCATGTCCTGATATCAATGTGAATGAAGTACAGATGTTTGGGTAATGACACACAAGTGCCACACAGTTACATTTTTTAGGGTTTAATGATAATTTTCAGGTTTAATGAAAATCCCATCTTTGGGTTTGAAGGACTTGAATCTGTGAAAAGAGATCGGTCTCTTTGTTGACGCATGTTTACTAAATACTGTTGTGCTTTTCTGTAAATAATAACTTCCTGAACACTGCCTAAATACGGAATAGCTTAATCACAATGCAGGATATTTATATCATCAAGATTTGATAAGAGGAAGACTCACTTACATCATCCCAGCTTTCATATAATCTCAAATAATCTCAAAATCTCCTCCAAACTGAATGTCATGCTTATCCAGAAGCTTCTGCATAGTGGAGAAATGTGAGTCTGTGGTGTTGTTAGGATCATTTTGAATAGTCTGATGAACAAACCAACAGCTAAAACATAAAGTGAGATTGTCTCTTTAAAAACAAAATTGTGATTCAGCAGAAAAATGACCTCAAAAACCTACACCTACAGATAAGAAAAAATGGGTCAGTAATCTTGGTTTGTAAATGCTGTTTTTTACTTGTATTTAACAAACACAATCGCACGACATTTTACAATTTTAACTGTTACGATGACAGTGTTGTTTCAGGTCACCAAGTACTACCAGAAAAACTGTCTCAAAAGTAAAAAAAAATAAAAATCAGATCTAGAACTAGTTTGTCAACATGAGGTGTCACTTGGCTGTTACAAAGTGAAATCAAGAAGGCAGGAAACACTAGATGTGCTCAAAATATTATTACCAGTCCAGTACAACATGAATATACTATATATCCCTGAATATTTAACTCTTTTCTATATGACCTGTCACTGCTTCTGAATTTGCTATTTCTATTTGAACTAATCACACAACAATAGCTTCTTGTAACGAAGATGATGTGGTTTACATGGTCCATAAGAGTTCATAATGATTATAATGTTCCAGCAGTCTGTTAATTTGGTTTTATTTTGTAATAGCCAAGTCGATGACCGCTACAGGTGAGACAACTCTATATCCGACTATTAGATTATGTCATTTGTTTCGATTATTTAACACTTAGTGACCTTAAACAAAGTCATTCTGTAAAACTGTCAGGTCTCAGGTCTTTTTTCACATTACTAAACTTCACAGAGAGTTTTAGTCTGTTCTAAAGAAACAAATGTCTCCTCGTCAGTCTTGACTGTACAGTAAGTGCTAAATGGTCTACACAAGGTCTGCAAGTTAGAACTTTTCTTGATAACCACTCTGTGCTTGCACTCTCACCCATCACCCAGTGCTTATCCTATAACACGTCTCTTATTTATATTAACAGCACAAGTTTCAGTGCCAAATTACAAATGAAATGTCTAAACCAGGTCTGGGCAAACTTTTTGACTCACTGGACACAATAGGTCCATTTTTTAGCCTTCCGTATGTCATCTGTAGGGTAAACATAGGCATCGCACGGAAAAGTCAGATTGATAATCACAATACAAACCAGATATATAATGTGGACAAAATCTGCAGGCCAGGTTGCAGAGCTGAACGGGCTCCATCTGGCCCCCAAACCTTAGTTTGCCCATACCTTGTCTAAACTATAGTAGCCTGGCGATGAACACCAGGGCTTCTATTTGGAAGAGGATTCTTGAAAGGAGAATTTTTCCTTTCAATGTATGTTTTTTTTTCTAAATGATATAATGTTTACATTGTCAAAATTCTATTTGGGATTTAGGTTTTATCTACATCTAAAGTCCAGCAGTGGAGAAAGTGATCATTTCTACACCACAAGGTTGAGTGCATACTCTGCTGCGGTATATGCCCTGTTGGACACATGAAGTAAACAGTGTTGATATAATACATAGAGGTTGGGATGAATGGAGGAAGCCATTTTTCAGTGCAATTATGGGAAATCAAACCTTCATGTTGAATTTATATTTTACTTAATCTGATAAGTTGGCTGTCCTGGCACATACACTTACAGAAAGATGTGTTTTATTTTCTACCTGACTATTTCTATTTGATAAATGTGTATATGTTTTTTTGTTGTATTAATTTATTTTAGATCCTTAAAACCTTGTTATATGTTTCGATGTAAATAGTTCAAATGCCTGCACTTTGACTCACATACAAGGGGGTTGGGCTGAATGTTTTAGACTGATCAGTGATCTGGATATTGGAGTAGGACATGCACTTTTACTCTCCTACAGGTATAAACATATTTCTGTGTTTCTTGCTCATAATCCACAGTGCATGCCGTGAATTCTAATGGTGCAGAATAAAAAAAAAAAAACACAAAAGAAATCTTCTCCTGCCTTTTATTTCTGTCAGTTGTTGAATCGACTGTGAAACAAAATCATGTTTGCGAACCTTTTTTCACAGCAGCTCTTACTGTTGGCAAGTCATTGGATCCCAGAGCTCAGCTGTGCTTAGTGATGCATACATTGAAATCTGATTATTGACACCTTAGAATGGTTGCTGAAAAAAATCAATATGCAGTTGCAAAGCTCAGCAGTGAAAATAAATACTTAATGTTGTAAAATAACACCTTCTTCCACCACCTCCAACAGCTTCAATACCAAGAATCACAATTTCCATCATGTGCATTTTATCTTGGCAATGTCATTAGATCATTATTAGACCATATTCTGGTTTCTTTTCTTCCTAGTCAAGTTAAGTCTATAAAAATTAAAATTGATACATTTAATTAGGACAAATATATATAGTTTCCAGTGTGGTTTGGAAACATTTTTCTGAAAGGTTAAGCATTTTTAAGTATTTTCTGTGACATTTTACATAAGATACACACACATAAACACATTGTGGGTTGGAAACAACTTTCTGATACTTTTAAACTTATTTATGACATTTTATATGATACACATATATAAATATATTCACATGTATATTTAAAATATGTATATATAAACATATTAACATATGTGGTTTGTAAATACTTTTTTCTGATAGGTTTAATGTTTTTAGACAATTTTATTGAATTGTATATGAAATATTTATTCATATATACATGTATATATATAAAAATTTTGAAATGTCACAAAATATATTCAAAAAAGTTAAACCAAGTCTCAGAAAAAAACTCAATTTTAGGCGATAGGGGGCGCGTGACGCGTAACATATCAGGTTATACTATACTGAGAACTTCATCGTTCAAAGTTCACGTTGTGGTCACAACATGAATGGGTTAGGATAAGGGTTAGCCTGACGTGTTCTGACGGGCAGACTTGTACACCCTTGCACTGGGAGAAAAGGTTTAATGTTTTGGGTTTTTTGTGACCACGACACAAGGAATCAACCAAAATAAGGCGGGACATGTCTCACTCTAAGCAGAACCATGTTTGAGCGGGACAGCATTTCTGTACGGACCCATAACAGAGTGACACCGCAGTTCAGAGAGGGAAAATTCTGACACGGAAATGGCACGGTCTAAAGTAAGTTTATTCACACAACGTTACCCTGGGAACGAATTAAAGTCTTCCACATTTAAGCCATTGATTATCAGGTTTGCTATGTTTACCAGATGTTTTTATTTGCGTTTCCGCTGCAACGAGCGTTAACATGTCGGGACATGTACGTCCAAGCCATGGAAATGAATGAAAACCCTGTATACAATGTCACTGAATGCACCATCTTTGCCGTTTTAAAATTATTTAAAGTTATATCCTATTTATTTCCTATTTAGTAGATTACTAACATCAATATATTTTCCCACCTTAATTTTGATAACTTGCCTCTGTCCCAGAGGATGAAATCTGAAATAAAATCTGTTTTATGTTAATGACATATTTGTCTGTAGTCGGCGCTGGTGCTGTGCATGGATGTTGGTTTTTCCATGTCCAACTCTGCTCCGGGGGAAGAATCTCACTTTGATCTCGCAAAAAAAATAATCCAGAAGTTTGTCCAACGACAGGTACGACGCCGCACATAAAATCAGCTCAAAGATCGTGTTTGTCACAGTCCTTGAACAGTTGCCACCTGTTGCTGTTGTTGTGTAACAGGTTTTTTCAGAGACAAAGGATGAATTGGCTTTAGTTCTGTTTGGAACTGATTCAACAAAGAATCCTTTGCACCGAGATGATCAGCTGTCTCTTATACACATC
>JAFBJS010007271.1:39269-98326 GCA_016785265.1 Paraplagusia blochii
GGAGCTACCAGGTAGGAGGCAAAGAGGAGATTGATGGATGCAGTGAGGGAGGACATGGAGGTAGTTGGAGTTAGAGTAGAAGATACAGAGGACAGAGGTCGATGGAAAATGTTGACTCGCTGTGGCAACCCCTGAGAAAGGGACAAGTCGAAAGGAAAAGAAGATTTTTTTTACAAGACCCAGTGCTGATTCTATAGAATGAGACCTACTATCAGTCTATATTGATCACTTTTAACTACTTGACGTCTCACCTTGTCACCAGGATCGCCTTTGCACCCAGGAGCTCCAATGTGACCCATTTTACCCTGAAGATTTTTGCACAAGTCATTTGGGGTAAATATGGCACGTCATATTATTCAATGTCAAAATAATCTTATATTGCATCAAACCACATCAAGACATATTGTGTTAAGGCCACTACAGTAAATCCATACATTTTAGAACATGTTTACTGGTATAAAAACTCACCTTCTGGCCATCAGTTCCCTCCCTGCCAGGTATTCCTGCAGTACCCTGAATATAAAACACAAATATTACCCATTGTTCCAGTGTTGGGTGTAAAAATAAAATATTACATCAAAGTACAACATTTGAATGGTAATCTACCTTTGGTCCATATGCTCCAGTTTCACCCTGAAGACAAAAACAGACCCATCAGTAAATCTTTAACTTTAGAACATTTAAAAAAAGATGTAAATTACATATACAACTCACCTTATCTCCTTTGAAACCAGTTTCTCCCTACAGTATAGAAACACAGAGCATTTCCTGTCAAAATGGTTAATTCTATGTAAGAGTTGTGCTTAAAATAATCTAACCCCGAGCAAACCTTTGGACCAGGTCTTCCGATTGCACCTTCGATACCAGGATCACCCTATAACGATACATAACAAATGTTGAACTTCTTATTTTAAAGAGCAGAAAGGTGCTGCGTGGAGATGGTCTAATATCCTACCTGTCTTCCCTTTTCACCCTTTGCGCCAATATGACCTCTGCTTCCTTTTGCACCCTACGAATAGAAACAGAAAAATGACAAAAAGACAAGAAGAAAGCACAGGGCAAATATGCAAATACTTATAATTTATGTCGTGCTTCTGGGTATATTTATTTTTAAATACTCACTTTATGACCTCGAGGTCCCCTTGGTCCAGGAAGCCCAGGAGTCTCAAAACATTGATGCTGATTACACTGCGAAATGAAGAGCAAAACAAAGCAAACTCAGGAAAAATTAAATTATTATTGTATTTACTGTATGTAATCCTATATGACTTAATAAAAACAAGTTTAATCCTAATCCTAATTCTTCTTACCTGTGAGTAGGCCTGATATTTCTGTAAAAGAAGTGCAGAGGAAATTACCTTAAAGTAAATCTGAATACAAATGTCAACATATCAACCAGGAGCAGAATAAAAAATAACGTCACCATGGCTTTGATGATGCGATCGATGGAATCTGTTCTTATTTTCGGACGCCCGCCCACTATGTCCACCGCCAGGTAGTCGTCGCGGTAAAGTTCCGAAGGACTGCTGGCGATATCTCTCATACCTAAAGGATCGATGTTTCTGGACGCTGCCACGGAGAAAATATGGATTCCTTTCTCACGCGCTGCTTCTGCCGTCGCCTTGATGCCCCCACAGGGGCTTCCTGTCACATGTCCATCAGTGATGACCACGGAGAAAAGGACAGGCTTGGTTCCTGAGTAGTGCTGAGTCAGATGCTTGGTCATGTTTTTCAAAGCACAGTCGATGTAGGTGCCTTTGCCAAGGTATGAAATCCCAGCCAGGTCCCTGATGAAGTTCTCCTTCGTGGTGAAGTGGCTGAAGACGACCTGAGTCTGAGAGAAATGAAGGCCTCCTATGGACCAGCTGATCTGGATCTGACCGTTGTACTCTTCATCGGCCAACTTCTGGACAAAGATCCTTGTGAACTCCTTGATCTGTTCTACCAGAACCCCAGGTGGAGACTCTTGCAAGGCAATGGTCTCGGACGTGTCAATGGTGAAGTACAGTTTGATGGGACAATCGATTAATCCAACTGCAGGAAGGGTAAGAAGACACTTATATCTTTCTTTTTAAGCATGCAATTTAGCACAATATGTGCAGAATTCAAGTGTAGGAACTCACTCTTACAACCTGATGGTTTAACATTGTCCGGACCGTCACCTCTCCCATCAAAGGGCCTGGGCCTGGGCACATCACGTTGCGACACAACAGCTTGGATCATGCACAGAAAGGTTAGGCCCGTAATCATCCCCATATTGGCCGGCAATCCTTAAAAAGGGAAGGTGGATGGAGATGATCGCAACTTTTTTTTTTTTAACGCACACTCTTTTATACGCAGGAAATAGCTGTCAAACAAGTGAGTCTTCACAGAAGGCATCTCCCACAGAGCAAAGGAATGTTTATAGATGTGTTAGACAACGTTGGTGTTCAACCACACTTGAAAAGAGGAGGGGAATATGGTTATTTCTCACTTGATCAGTGAAACCTCAGTGGAAAAAAATTACAGTTTTAGGTGTGTTTGAAAGACTAAAATATAAAAAATGCTCCACAGACAGGGAGGTTTGGAGAAAAAGCTAGAGAAGCCAGATTGAGATGGTTTGGACATGTTCAGAGGAGGGACAGTGGATATATTGGTAGAAGAATGATCCTAGAGATGGAGCTACCAGGTAGGAGACAAAGAGGAGTATGGACGGAGTATAAGATACAGAGGACAGGGGGAGATGTTGGAATATGTTGATTCACGGTGGAAACTCCTGGGAAAAGGACAAGCAAAAAGGAGAAGAAGACTCCCTAATCCGTAATCCGTAAAAAAAATAACAAATGCATAGTTATTACTGTGGTGATAAATAAAAAAATCTGTAGAAATAATAAGAAATAATAATCAATGTATGGATTTAAGAGGCTCTTTTTAGTTCTAAATAATAATTAATAGAAACTTACCAGAAGAACAAAACTTGGCTAAATATATTAATTTTATTTAACCCATAAAAGTCTAAAGATTTTCCGAAAAATAAAATTTCTGTTTATTTTGAAGTCTCCACAGCCCACACAGAGCTCTGAACATTTCATCTCACGCCGCCTTGTCGCAATTAATCAAACTCAACATAAACTTTACAGTCAAGCTACATCACTTCCATGAAGTTAGAGTTAGAATAATGCACTCACCGCAGCAGCGGTAAAGACCTCCAGTGTCAGCTCCAAAGCTGCAGCTGTGCCTTTCCCACACACTGTAAACTTTCAGATAATCATCCTGAACTTCCCCCTGTTACAGATGAGTATCGGGATCAGCTGCAGGATGAGGGGGCCCGCCCGTTCCAGTCCCCGAGGTATCCACCCTGCAGCGCGTCCACGGAGACACGTGACCGCGCACTGCCTCTTCTCACAGAGGAGAGTTTACTGTATGGGAGTTTACGGTCTGTAGACTGAGGGGACAGCTCTCTCTGCTCCACAAAACAAAACATAAAAAATGGAGTTGCATATATACACCACGGAGCAGGGCTTCATCCGCCTGACATCGCCAGAGGCGGTCCTAACTTGCTGGAGTCAACCTTCAAGTAACACTGTCTATTAAATCACTAAAATGTAATTTTTTCTTAATATAATTAATTAGATTGTTTAAAACTCCTTTAATTTAGTTTACTTGTAGTTCCACTGTTCCACCACTAGTAGTTCAACCTTTGCCGGTTAAAAATTAAATTTCTTCTTACTGTAATTAATTAGATTGTTTAAAACTCCTTTAATTGATACAACTTGTAGTTCCACTATTCTACCACTAGTTTTTCTGCGAACGAATGGTCCGAACGTCAAATTCACATACATTTCTACACATTCATTTTGCCCTTTGCCTGATAAAAATTAATTTTTTTTCCTACAATAATTAATTAGATTGTTTTAAACTCCTATAATTGGTTCTACGTGTAATTCTACTGTTCTACCACAAGTTTTTCTGTGTATGAATGGTCCTAACTTGAATTCACATACATTTCTACACATCAAGTTCAACCTTTGCCTGATAAAAATTGTATTTCTTCTTACTATAATCTATTTGTTTATTTAAAACTTCTTTAATTGGTTATACTTGTAGTTCCACCGTTTTGCCACTAGTTTTTCTGCGCACAAATGGTCCTAACTTGAATTTACCAATAATTCTACACATTTATTTCGCCCTGTGCCTGATAAAGTTTGTATGCAGCGATCACATACTTCTGAGCGTATGCACGGTTGATGAATGCAGAGCCTGGACATGTCATAAAACAAGAGTATCAGCGTGTAGAAGGCTAAACAGCTTTACAGATACCTGCTCCACATCCCTATTTGGATACAGCTGCAGCTCACACTGCTGCTCTGTTTATGTCTAGGAGTCTACAGCATGAAGACATCATGTCAGGACGGAATTCAGCTGCTGCAACTGTGGGGTCGTACATTGTTTCAGCCAATCACTATTCACCAAAGAAAGCAAAATATATTTAAAGTTGCTTTTTACTGCTTCAAAATGCTTCTATATTCAAATTTGTTTAAGCAACAACATCAGGGGTGGTGCTAGGGTGTCTTGGGGCACCCCAAGATATTGTTGTAGGGCCCCTATCCTATCATTGCAAGCAGCAAATTTTTTAATTTTTTTTTACCAGGGCCCCCTGTTGGCCATACCTCAACACCGTCCTTGAAAACCGCAATATAAAAGTCTAGAAATAGGGCTGTGCAATTAAAATCTTTCATGGTTGATTAATTGCACTATTTTCCTGGTTAATTAATTGCAATGTTTACAAAATCCAATGTGTAAAAGTGTACATTCAAATATTCTTCTGCCATATAAATTAAAGTACAGTGACATTTGTTGTACAAATGCCTTTAACATCAGTACTACAAAATAAAAGCATGGGATTAACGCAGATTAAAATAAATATCGACATTAATAGATTTAATGTGGTTTTAATGTAACTTTTAACTATATTATACAGTGTATAGAGTTGGGCCATATTCATATTAAAGTCAGATCAATAGACATTAAGTAAATATAAATATATATGTCCTCTGTGAATATTTCAGAGGGATTTTACCAACGCATGGAGACTGCGGGAAAATGCTTAATTATTCATTGTCTCCTGAAGGACATTTTCCTTTTCAGACTATGAATATGATTACAGATGACCCGTCTATCTTTCCATGCCTGCGTGATTTTCATTTTTTTTTTTTTTTATGAATCAAGGACGCAGATGTGTCCTCTCCGCAGTGGACAAGGCGAGGTCACTGCTTTGCTTTTCCTCTGCGTCGTTTAACTTTAGTATTTATAAGCATGTACAGAGGGGGAGCACAGTAAGAGGCACTTACAGAGGCACACTGTAAATCCTCTCCACAGTTGATCAAGATCTCCTGCTATGACAATGAATCATTTATGTTTTCAATCAGTGCTGCAATTAGTGCTGCACAGCATGCTTTTACTGTAATTATCAATTCCTTTTAGCTCCACACTCTTCTGTTGAAAGTTTTCCATTCATGTGTCTTGGCAACGACCTTCTCTTAGGTGCTCATTATTTCTGGTAAAGAAAAATACATTAATAAATATAACAAACACAGTATGACCCTATGATAACAACTGAATACAATAATCCAATCTATACAGTACAGTGGCTGTAATGGCAGAATATAGCTTATTCTGTATAGTAGAAGTTGTGAAGAAGAATTTCTTTTATAATGTAGTCAAACGAAAATGACTGACTGTGAAAAAAAGCAGATACTCCAGTGAGTACAATGTGGACAAAAACGTGACCGTGCTTCATAAACCCTGTGTCATCAATATAGCAGCAAACTTTTATTTCCTCAGATAAATAGAAATATGACTCGACCGCTTAAGCTTTGTGTCAAGGAAAATGAAGAAAAAAAAAACCAGATTGAGTTTGTTATATATAATATTTCTGTCTACACCAGGTCCAACAATTGTTCTCGCCATTTGATGACAGATTTCCAGCACCTCTGAGCTGATGTTGTGTGTGTTTTTCAGGTCTTACATGTTGTGGCCTTGGGTATTCATTATTAGTATTACACAATAACACTGCACACATTATTCTCCACAACTGTGGTTATCTTACCACAGAAAACCATTAACACAAAACAGCTCAATGATATTACAAACTGATTCTCTCAGAAAACAGCATAGTTCCATCACTGGAAGGTATAGCAATAAGAGACCATTTCTGAATGAGTAAAATAAAAGTTAAATAGCCTACAATTTAGTAGTCTTCATACTACTGTCATAGTCTCAGAAATGTTAACCAAATCTTTTAAACTTGGTAATTTCACAGTACACACCCATAAATATTAGCGTTTTCTTTGTAAATTGACGTTGCTAATTGACGTTATAGAACGCATCCCGGGCGGCCATTTTCTTTTCTAGTCTTTTGTCCCTCGTTAAGTTTATAAAGTGCACCGAGTAAAGTGTACCTTAAGGCTAATGTCACTTGAGGAAACAATTTACTTTAGAAATGAGACCACGTATGAAGTCATGACGTTAAATACAAGACCGTCTAGCACCATTAAAACAAGGGCTTGTAAGACAATATGGTTATTTAATATGTTATCGCCTTCAAGATTTTACGGGTTGGCTAAACACCGGAACCGGAAACTGAACCCCAAATCAGTATTACAGTTTCAGAGAGTTGGAGTCCACTTAGGCGGGAACTATAATGTATAAAGTTACTAAGGGAAAATGGCTGCGTAGAAGAACAAGAAGAAACACCATAAACAGGAACGTAGTAATTCAAGAAGGAATAACGACCAGAACACACGCTCAAGAACGACTACCGCACCAGGTGACGTCTGACGCCAACGAGCAGAGAATGACAGAACAGAACACAGGTAAAGTGTAATGTAATGTATAAAAATGTAAAAAAAAGTACTGTAAAAAGCCCATTTTATGCAACAGCAAATTAAACAATTTTCTCCCACTGCGTTTATTCCGTTCACGCTTGATTGTCAGCAGTCAGGCCGTGTCTTCGTATCAGGGATTTTGTTAAAGAAATGCTGTGGTCTATTGACCTGCTGTGTGTCAGGGAAGTGATGCTGAGTGGGCAAAGTGAGCGATTAAGAGAGGCAATCTGTAAGTCGCTCTGCTCTGCAACACTATTTTTAAACATTTGCTGCATCCCGATGAACTAAAAGTCTGAGGTGAAGACTCTGTGGCTGAGCAGCAGGAGATGAGGAAGGGTCTTCTGTAAACATCTGTGTCTGACTACTGTCAGCTCTTCGTCACCGTTGATGAGATACAAAACAACACAGCACAGCACTGTACCCTTAATAGTCCTGTAAAATTCGGAATATTATAAGTTTAGTTTATTGTTAATATAATTATTATTTATCAGCGTAGTGGTTTATTGACCCAATTTTAGCAAATCTAATTTTTTTTTACCTGAAATATATTTTGTACTTGCCTAGGAAGCCGATTTTAATGAGCCATTGAGCAATATACAAGGGAGCCACCAGGGGGAGAACACAAGCTACAGAATGGAGACTGACAAAGGGACATATTTCAGGTAAGTGATTCCTATTTTTCTCAGTTTCTCAGTGGATTTCTCCTTCTTTTTCAATAAGCTAAAGCGTATTTTAAGTATAATTTATTATCTTAAGCACTCTTAGCATGGTTTAGGCCAGGGGTGCCCACACTTTGTTCGGTTTCAAATGACCAGGCTGAAGTGATCTACCTTGATTGAAAACTCTAAATATATTTACCTATATAAACTGGATATCTTATGCTACACATAAACATATAACATGTATTATACTGTCTGACTCAACACCTTTATTATTCTCACTTTAGCCCAATGATTAGCATCTTAAAATAGAATTACAACTCTAGTTCAAATGACTATTATTTTTATGTTATTGCTCAGGATCTACCAGCATTTCATTGGAGATCTACTTGTAGATCCTGATCTACCTTTTGGGCACCCCTGATTTAGAAAATTTTTAACAGAAGCCCCCCGACCCCCTCTCTGGAGCAGTGGTGGCCTTGTGATTGAGAAACCAGACTTGGGTTCGAAGGGTTCCAGGTTTTAACATACCAGCTGCCAGGTTATCACTGAGGTCCACCGAGCGTGTCCCCACACACTGCTCCTTTGACACTCAAAGCTGCCCAGTGTTCACCTTGGTGATGGGTTAAATGCAGAGTTCACATTTTGCTGTGTGCAGTGGTGTGAATCACAATGTTACAATGACAATGAGTTTGCTTTCCTTCCTCCATATTTTTCTGGCCCTCGTCTGTCTGTTGAGTCCTAGTTAAAGACAGGTAGAAAGAGCTGAAAAAAAAAGATTGCACTATAGTCCAGCCTGTAGTTAGTGTTGGGTAAGGTACAATTTGCAGTAAAGTTACACAAATAAGAATAGGTTGACTCAAAGTCCTAACAGGAATAGATTTCCGGGAATGTTTGTGGTGATCATTTTGGCAGGAGCTCTAAATTGCCCACACTGTCTGTTCTCTATGCTAATTTGCAGCTTCCAGCCATACAAAATAATGCAGGAAAAACACGGACCCAGAAAAGGAAGGGAAGTGGAACGGAAATGGGATTTTTACATTAACCCATCTTGATTCTCCTGCCCTTTTAGTCACTCTAACACCTGTCAATTCACTAAAAACACAGCTTAAAGCAAAAAGCACAAATCTCATATTTCAGAAGTGGCAAGAGTTACAAGGAGTGTCTGATTCACCAATATGTCTAAAGAATTCACCAATTCAGATGTCTAAAGCAGATGGTTTGCTTTAAAAGGAAAAATATTTAAAAAGTGAATATATTGTTATAATGTAACATATGGTTTGAATAGCTATTGTTCATGCAGAGTAAAAAAAGTGTAAGGATTGAGCAAAAAGGGGAAATTCTTCTTCTTTTCCTTTCAGTTGGTCCCTTTATCAGGAGTAGCCACAGTGAATCTTCATTTTCCATCTCACCATGTTCTCTACTACCTCCATGTGCACCTTCAATGCATTTGTCAATCTCTTCTTCATCTCCTACCTGGTTACTCCATCTCTAGGATGATTCTTCTACCACCAATGTTTCCATTATTCTCCAAATCTTCCTGTCTGTGTTGTCCCTTTAATGTCCTCATTCATGGCTGGTCTCACCACTGTCCTGTAAACCTTTCCCTTCACCTTTGCTAATACTCTTCTATCACAGATCACTCCTGACTCCTTTCTCCAGCTGTTGTAAAAAAAAACTAGAAATTAACTTACTGATAACTGTAAAAAAAAAGTCCCAGAATGTTTTGACTGTCACTCTGTCGTGTTTTAATCAAAATATTCAAAAGGTTAAAAGGAAAATTCAGTATCAGCATGAAGCTCTGAATATTTGAATAATTAATTAAAAGCCTGTGAAAACAAACCAACATGGGGTTGGTTTGTACTACTGTACATGGTTCTGAACCATGATTAAAATCTTATCTGTACAGTGTATTTCCTTCACACACAGAGGAGTTCAAGGCAAAATGCTCTAAAATATGTGATTTTTTTTTTTCTTGTCATCTCATGGTTGCAGGCTTCACATCTTCACATAGACTCACTCAGTACACAGGGCTCAAATGTATTTCAACGTGTAACAAGTGCACTTTAAAGATTAAAATGTGCAGCGATATTACTGATTTTACATCTATTGACTTCAGCATGTTGATTAAAAAATAATGCTGTAATATCAAAGAGCTAAATGCGATCTGTTAGATTAGTAAAAGATAGCTGAGAAATGGATAAATATGGTGGTTGTTCCTAGTGGGCTGAGGAGGGAAATGCAGGTTAGACAGATTGGTTTATACCAACCAACTGTCCAATTTGACTTTCAAATGATTTATCTGTTTGTTAAAGGTGCATAAATACGAAAATTCCATGATGCAATTTGACAACTAATTTTGGGAAAGCAATTCGATTAGAAATTTTTTGATTTTAAAACAATTTTCTCTAATAAAAACAATTCTCTGTCCAGAGCATAAATTATTGATTTTTGGTAAAATAAAGAGCGCTCAAATTAAAGTGCTGTACTCTGAAATAGGTCACTGCTGGACGCATTTGACTATAAACAACATTTAAACTGTTAGATTTATTTTTTATTTTACATATCATATCATACATATTTAGTGGACACAGTGCGCACAAGCACATATTTTAACTCAACATCAAAATATAATTTTTTTTGCACGCCTACTATAAATAAACATTTTTACACTGCCGTTATGGTCATGTCCCATTTTTTTTTCAAATTTTTAATTTTTCCAAAAATGTATATATTTTACTCCAAAGTTAGCTTTTGTAGGGACTGTCTCAAATAAAATGTAATATTTTTCTACTTTTTTTAGCCAGAACAAGTGAAGGGCGTGCATGTAAGCTTTTCACTCATAAATATTATTATTATCATTCAGTGTGACAGTGATAAAAGGACTGTGCAACAGCATCACTGCTGACTGAGAAATTTTCGGGAACAAATTCTTGTCCACCTGGATGTCTGTTGTCAGTCTAAGTTGCATCACAGTTTGGTGTGCTTTTTCTTTTTTTTCTTTTTTTTCTTGTATATTCAGAGAGACAAGGTGTGAAGAGAACTGCAGGCAAGCAGGTTCACGGTGAACTCTCCGCAACCTCGCGCTTCTTTGCAAGTTGCCTCTATACGACAGCTCCCTCCCATTGATATCAGCACTTCATGTCCTAAATAATTCAGCAGAAAATCACGGCACCACCTGATTTTCTGCAGATACTGTGCTGTGCGCTGACATTCGATGGTGATGAGAACTAGCAGCTTTGAAAACCAACACATCCATCGCTTAATGCTGTCATAAACTAGATAGGATATTGAAGAGTAAACAGAAAGGAGCTACGCTGTATTCATACCATGGCTTTTTGAATGTCTGCCTATTACTCAAATGCTACAGTGAATATTTTGTCACTGCAATATCGTGTAGTGTATAAAATATTAGATCTGAGAAGGCTCAAACTGAATTTCCAGAAAGTGATAAAATCATTTGCACAATTCCACTTGTTTACAACACATTTCTGCTGAATAATGAATATTTTCCTAATGTTTCATATGTTTAAAAAGGGCTGAAATTCATCACCATTGCAACAGTGTGTAATATTTTAGTGTTGCCCAACCTTTTTTGCACCACGGACCGGTTAAATGCCTCGCACTATTTTCACGGACCAGTCGTCAAGTTGTGGCAGATAAATACTCCTTAATAAATTTAAATTTTTGTACTGAAATGTTTTCCTACCTATAAAATCTTCCTACCCAAATTAACTGTACATGGGCAAAACAAGGATCTCTCAACTAACACAGCCTATAACTTTTTGCTACCAGACCGGTATAAAAAGTTAGAATCTTGTATCAATGGCTCTGTGTCATGTTCACCAGTTCACCCACAGACCGGTACTGGTCCCCGGCCCAGTGGTTGGGGACCACTGGTTTAGATTAAATCAGAAAGAGAATAATTTTGACCCGTTGTCCCTGTATTTTGAAATGTCCTCCCCACTGTGCTCCGGTCCAACATGAAAAATATTTAAAGTATGATAATGACTGTACAACCACACCATCCATACCGGGTTTGTACGATACAAATTACATGTATTTGTTGACTCTGTTTCCCCTCCACGGTGGAAGCCCTGGAAAATTATGAAAAAAAAATTGCTCACATCAATCAGAACCCCTCTGCCCTTCCCGCACGTTGTGGTTGGACCCAACGTTCTCACTGCACATACCATGCCTGAGTGGTTATCCCTGGGGGGAAAAAAAAACGATCGTTCACGGATATGTTGAAATATTATCAAAGTGCATTTCTGAATCTGATGCAAGCCATGGAGGAAATTGCCGACTTTATGATGTGTGCGAAATGGACTGAGAGTGACACTACTGTGTTGTGGAGGACAAACTTGTTATCATGTATGGTTAAACAAACAGAAATAATTAGAGAACATAGATGAGGAGGATGGTTGCTACTGTAATTCAAATGCCTCCAGGAGAAGGCATCAGAAAAAGAACAAATAAAATGAGATCCCGATAAAACAAGTCGGCACCATCCCCTGTCTGTTGGGACAGACCTGATAATAAGAATATAAAGATAAGCTGGAAAGTAAACTGTTATTACGTGGCATTCAAGCATAACAAATGCTTTTGCTGCGTTGGTATTGATATTTAACCAAAAACTCTAGTTTCTGGCAGAATCCCATGAAACATTTCAACTTTTTTTTACCAGCCTGACAGATAAACAAGATGATGTAAGAATTGTTGGCCAAAAAAAATGCTAATTTTAGCAGAATTGTAGCAGAACAGGAAGATGATCTTCAGAGAAAACAAACAGCAGACTCACTGGATTGTTAGTAAACAGATTTATTGTCCGTTCTGGATGAGAGAATGACCTCATTTCTTGTAAATTATTTGGGAAAGCTACTGTACTGTGGTAGTTAGGTTCCCCCAAAAAAGTCCTATCCAAATCTACAGTAAATTACTATTGCAATTTGTCAAAAGTCAAGGATTGCAAGGAAATGTAGCCGATAAAGGCACCCACTTAATTAGAACTCCCCAAATATGTCCAAATAAAACAGTTTTTTTAACTACTCTGATCATCACCTGTAAATTGTAATAACCAGCATGAGGAAATTGGAATATTTTTTACAAAAACTAGAAACACTAACGATATCTAATGACATTTGCTTCTGTGTTTTGCCCTGGTCATTTGTGTTGTGTTTGAGTTTTGTGTGTTCAGATCCATTGGGTTTGTTTATGCTCCTCAGGGTAGGGGAGGACATTGTAGATAGATAGATAAAACTTTATTAATCCATGGGGGATTAATCGAGGAATGTAGGGAAATGTTGTGGATATGGTCAGAAGGTAATTTGGATTCCAAATGGTTTCATGTTGTGGTAGAAGAGAGTCAGCTAAGGTGAAGGGAAAGGTTTACAGGACAGTTGTCAGACCAGCCATGATGCTGAGATTCTCTTTAGGAGAGACAAGGATGGACAAGATCAGGAATGAGGTGATTAGGGGGACAACACAGACAGGAAGGTTTGGAGAAAAAGCTGGAGAAGACAGATTGAGATGGTTTGGACATGTTCAGAGGAGGGACAGTGGATACATTGGTAGAAGAATGATCCTAGAGATGGAGCTACCAGGTAGGAGACAAAGTCGGAGTTGGAAATTATTGACTGGCTTTGGTAACCCCTGAAAAAAGGGACAAGCAGAAAGGAAAAGAAGAAGAATTGGTTTCATGTCATATGTCAAAACTCCAGAATGTGTGCGACTTGTGCTTCCTGCCGTAAAATGTCCTGCTTAGTCATTAAAAATGTATGAATGATAATGAAGCATGATCAGTGGTCCACACACTAATGATGCGGTTAAAAGCTTTCTTTCATTAGCAAACTGACATATGGACTCTGGCTCACCTCCACAGATCATCTAAACATTGTAAAGAAATTCATATCATTAAAAAAAACAACTTCCCAACCATCGCTGTAAATCAAAGTTTGACTTTTATTCAATCCACATACGGACAGCAAAGATGCATTTTAGACAAACAGGAACATTGTAATAATCCAACGCAGTCATCGTAAGATTTATCTTGTCCGTCAACCCGTTCATAAATCCTTCGCCTCCATCTCAGATCGGGCCTTGACTTTCTCGTCAGACTGTCGTAACTCGCATGACCAGCTCTCGGGAACTATTGCTGGGTTGGCCGCGTGTCTCCGGCTGCCTCAGGTGGCTGAGGATGTGGAGGATGTTGTAGGGACAGTGTTGGTCCGGCACTGCAGTACCGCTGCTGCTGCCGTTGGTGTCGGGGTTCACTTGTTGCGCCCCCAAACCTCCTGCTGTCGTCACTACAGCTGTAGAAGTAGTGGCAGCAGTGGAGGCTACCACCATCAGTGAAGAGGTGGAGGCTGACGCTGCCACTCCAGTCTGATAGGCCTGACTAGACTGAGTCCTGTCCACAGCGGCGGCCTTCAGATCATCGCTGTCCATGGACTTATCGTAATTCAACACCTTCCACTGCTGGTTCACAGCCTGCCATCGGTGGAAGATACGGAACACAGACGGTCCCTCGTGGACAATCAGTGCTGTGGAGATTGGAGCGTTACAGAGTCAGAGTCAACCAGTAGTTGAAATGACACAATACAGGTGTAGATACAGTCATGGAAAAATCATTAGACCACCCTGCTGTTTTCTTTCATTTCTTCTTCTTCTAAGGTCCAGTACGCCCAAAGGTACATTTGGACAAAAATAATATCAACAAAAATAGCTCACAAGACTTTGAGTTCAGAGCTGATATCTTGCAATTTCCCTTGTTTTCTGGACGCAACCAAACCATTCCATACTAGGAATTCTATGTTCCGTGTTCAATGGATTCTTCAGGTAATATAACTTTAGTGGTACGATGCATTATAGTGAACAAGAAACTGAAGAAAACAGCGATGGTCTAGCGATTATTCCCATGACTGAATATATCCTCTGTGTTAGAGCAGTAGGGAGCAACAAAGCCAAAACAACTCTTCAATCTTTCCACCATAACCTTGAAATATAATTTTCATTAAAAAAACAGTAGACGTGACACCTTTTATGACACATAGACGCTTGCCACCTTCAGATCATCTTAGACAATGCATCTGTTCCCTGGCGTTGTTCAATAACACCTTATCAGGGTTTCAAATTACTTATTGATTTGTGTTCATTGAAGTGTGGGAAAATTGAAATCAATCAGTAAGAGTAGATTCCTGATTCCAGAGCTTTTGGCAGCTCTTTTGCATTCAAGGAACACAAGGAAGGAAAAAAGGCGTTAATAATAATAAAACGTACGCTGTAGTAGAACATTTTAGGTTAAGAAAACAGGGGTTAAAGCAGAGATTAAACAGGTTTATTGATTTTGGTTCATCTGATGCATCTCACCTGGGTAGAAACATAGCTAATAACTTGAAAACAGACTATACAGGTGGAAATGTGAATTTTTTTATGAAAGGCTTATTTCCCTCTTTAATAGCCTGATGCCTTATGTAAATTAATTTTCTACTGAAAGTGGAAAAAGGGAAAAAAGATACCATTGTGTTTTTTTTCTGTAGTAAAGATGAGTAATGTATGTAATCAAATGACCATAATAAGGAGTAACTTAAGTATAAAACACAAAAATAATTAAGAAGGGTTAGCAATAATGCTATATTTTTCATAATTTCGAGTTTTTAAGTTAGAAAAATGTTTTAATAATGGCAGCCTACACTTTGGCCCTGAGGTAATGTGTCTGTCACTGGTGTAAAACCTCCAGATTTCACCTCCAGGGCAAGTTCAGTGAGCTCATCACCTGTAGGAAGGCACTGTGTGATGGGATTTAGGTGGCAGCCACTGCTGCCCCCACGACCCAGTACCGCAGGCATGTTGAAACTAAAGCCCGGGGGCTTGATGTGGCCCGTTGAACTTTTTAATGCGGCCAGCATTGTCTAAATTAATTTCTTTATATTATCACTTATTTCTGTCTTTTCACAGCAATAATTATTTTTTCTAGCAGATGAGGTCATAAAGGCAATTAGAAATGTAGGATTTTTGGTATAGTATATGACTTTTACATGCCATTTATTTTACAAATCATCCATCTTTCTGCTCTGGACTTTTCAATTTGAAGACCAATTGTGACCCGCGGGTCAAAAGGTTTGTCCATGAGTGTGGTACCAGATAGGCAAGTGATAATGGCTAAATTTAACTAGGAATATGGTTATAATGTAGTGAAGTGCAAAATTACCAATTACCGCTGAAATGTCTGAAAACTAAAACATCTGAGCCAGATAAAAGAAAATAAAGATTCAAACTATTCATAAACATTCCATAAGGATGAAATAAAATAGTATAGCGTAAAAAGAATTAAAAATAACCAAATGATAGCTAGATTTGTAGCTCATAAAGCCCAGGTTAAAGTAAGTCAATTCAGGTTTACAGCACATATTGTAACAGCTGAGGTGACCCCAGTCTGTCAAACATGGACGCGAGTCATTGATCATATGAACCTAACCCTTCTTCATTATAATAACACTGTGCGTCTCGGCATCATATCTGCTCCCTGTTCTTCAGAGCTGCCAGGTGAAGTTAGCCTCTGTGAAGAGCAGTGAGTTAATGAGTCCACAGTCCATCCTCGCCACCAAACCGGAAACAATCAATCTCTCGTCCTCTCCCTGCCGCCTACTGCACAGGCACTTACATTTTTTTCTATATTGTTTTTTTTATGCGATGCTATCAAACAGTCATCAAAACCCCAGAGCATGCAGACACCACAGGACAACAGCTGGTATCGAGTGACTGCTTCAGGATTTGGACCCCCACGCGATACTTATAGAAAATTATTAAACACTTCGATGCATCTTGGTTTTTGCAATCTCACAGAAAGTCGTATTGTATTATAGTTCTTCATTATAAAAATAAATACACTAGGACTGTATGCTTTTAAAAAGTCTGTTTAAATGGAGCAATAAAGTATTTTAACAAGGAGATTACCTTAATACAACTATATTTACTAAACCATTAGTACACTGCTAAGAATCAACTGATGGAAAATCCCAATCTAATTTGCACTTGTTTATCCTGTGTTATAGATTAGCTGTATTAAATGCCAATGGTGTAAACTGTTAATGGTATCCACATTAATTTGTGCACAGCTGGAGGGTATAATTATTGACTCAACTCACAGCCACACAGTACTGTTTTATTTGCTTTACTGGAAGTACACATAAAACAGAGTTTGTAGATCACTTCTCTGTAATAGGGCCAAAATGAAAAAGAAAAAAAAAACACCAAAAGTCCTAACTTTACCACATTTTAGAGATCACGTTCAGAACTCACCTATGCACACCACATCCATGAAGCCGTACATGCCGTAGCAGATCTGGAAAAGCAGATCTTGTCGCTGCCAGCGTGCAGAAGGGCTGAAAGAAGACCACACCAGCCAGGAGATACTGGCCATGAGAAAGAGGGAACCCAGGACGGCTGCTGCGATCTGGACTTTCTCTATCACCGTCAGGGAGATGGCCTGCCACTGCAGGTGGAGGAGGAGAAAATGACCTGTCAGACTATTTTCTCCAACTTCTAGTTGTTATTCAAGAAAGTGTAAAACTTTTGACACCTTTAAATCAACCCTCACAACCCTCTTTTTCACCATATGTCACTCAGCATTTCCCTTAGAGCAGACATGAGCAAACTAAGGGCCGGGGGCCATATGCGGGCCGTTTAGTCTGGTGATCCGGCCGTCAAAAATGTATAATTGATTTGTTATGTAATGATAAAGCTGCCTTTTTCTGGCTCTACCTAGGTTTCCTATACAGAGGTTAAATGTCATGTGCTCCTAGTCCAAGACCCATTCCGTTTCTAGGTTATATTAAGTGTCAAATTCCATGTGTGGTAGTTTTCTCTTATACCGCGAATCATAACTTTGTCAGTATGAAGTCTGATTTACTGAAAAAGAGCAGTGCACATCAAGGTAAGGAGAAGCTGAAACGCTGCCATCTGATTCAGACGGCTCTGTGATGCATGCTTATTACTGCGTCTGAGTTCACCTCAGGCTTTATTCACTTTATTTTGGAATATATGCAGCAAATCATTTACTTTTATTTTGCATTATTGCCCCAGAGACATAGGAGACTGCATCAGAGCAGAACTCACACAAACTTCAGGCAGGTTGATTGGTATTTTGATGTGGTTTCATCAGTTACGGCATTGATACATTTCCTAAAAACGTATTAAAAGATTATTCATTTATATATTGACACTAGCATTGTTGATTCTGAAATGTTGAATGAAGAGGTATATTTAGTGGAGTGACTGTACACCATATATTCGCACCTATCATGGACATTTTGCAGGTAAACACTGCTGACAGCCCGGCCACCTACACTGCACTGAAGTCAGTGTTTTAGCAAAGTCAACGTGAACAGCCTGTCACTCTGCTGAAGCTCTGGAGATTATCCCATTAATGAACACATTTGGGTTTTAGAAACTACTACATCTGCCTCTGCTTTCTGACTCAGCGCACTTGTTGCCGACCTAACACATAATGGACTCTGTGACTCATCTGAGAAGTGACTTTCCGTTGTCAGCTAGTCTGGAAAAAGCTAAATAATTTGGTCATAATCAAATTCTTCAGATTTTTCCTCTGGCGTGTTTTCACAGCTCACCTGCAGAGGGTTCTTGGTGCTGATGGCGATGACCTGATATTTGTAGTAGCAGAGCTCACAGGCCCAGGAGCCTCTCTCACTGATCCACTTGATGAGGCAGGGCTGGTGGGTGCAGCGCACTGAGCCGCTGCAACGACATGGACTCAGGAGCTCCCCCTGCAGGAAAAAGATATATAACTAAATATTTTACCTAGTTCAAACACAGTTTCTAGGTGTATTTTCACTATCACCAAAAGTAGACAACACATCGAAGCACTTCATGGCTTTCTCTAGGACAGTGTGGTTCCCAACCACTGGGTCACGGACCAGTATCGGTCCATGGGTGAATTGGTGCCGAGACACAGAGAGGAATATTTATCTCCCATAACTTAATGACCAGTCCGGGGAAACAGTACGAGACATTTAACCGGTCTGTTGCGCAAAAAGGGTTGGAACACTGATCTAGGATGTCTTTATCTTCTATGCTTTAATTCCACAGGCTTGTGCCGCAGAGTTAAGAGTCGATCCCAGCTGTCAGTGAGCAGAGGTACGGTATACCCTGGATAGTTTGACACTTTCCTTGGTATAGACTTTGTGAGTACCTCAGGGAAACATGTTTGAATATAGTTTTATTATTGCTCAACTTTAATAACTTATCTCAAGTGAACAGGACCAAGAGTTGAATAATAGAGAAAAATATCTGCCTTCAGCAACCACTGTCTGTCTTCTGATCCTTGGTGTCCCGATTTCATTTTCTTGTTTTTTTTTTTTTCTTCTTGCAGTTCTTGCGCTGAATCACAGTTTTTCTGGGAGGTTTACATGCACAATTTGGCAAGTACGCAAACACACACCCACAGTGTGTACACAGCACTACACTGTCATAGAACAACAGAACACCAGTTCAGGTGTGAAATGAAAGTTGGGGCTCACAACCTACTGAGAGGCGAAATGCTTGATTACTTGCACCAGTGAAAAGGGCGGGAGGGCAGATTAGTCACTGAACCTTCTTCAGAAGAAAAGAAAAAAAAGCCACTACAGAGCTGTCAACTGGAGTAACTGTTCCTGCAGCTCTTCTACTGAACAAAGCTTGTCCAAGTGTTAAAAAAACAAAACACTTTGATGCACCTTCTGTGCTCACTGAGGATCTAATCTAACATTCTGTCTGTAAAAGTGCAGAGCGTTTTGTTCTTATCTATCTACATATTTGAAGGCAGATCTCACCTTTTTGACAGGTGTTGTGGAAATCACTATTTTTCATCTGATATGGTTGAAAACCAGGAACCGATATCATCCAAACGTTTCAGGTTATGAAGTTACTTTTGCCTATACACTAGTGACTGTTGCATGGCTGCAGATTAGGCCAAAAAATAATAGTGTTTATCTGCTAACTTGATATAAAACATAGGGTAGGTTGAATAAAGTGAGAGTTTCCCTTATGTTGTACAGTGGATGGCTGCTTCCATGGTTATGCAGGGTGGACCTTAAGGTCAACTCTATTATTGCTGCATGTCGCTCTGATGACTCAGAACTACATAATCTTAAGTTAAAAAATAAAAAAAAAGTTCCTTTGATCTCACTGCAAAAATCCGGACAGTTATATGAGACGAGGCATTTTATAAACAACTAGTGGTTTCAGGGCATAATAATTAAGATTAAGTGGCCCGTTCAGCCACTTAATCTGGCCCTGCAAACCTTTCCAAATTATAAAATTCTTGTATTATTATTACTTATGCCATGGTTTTACTTAATATTACTGATACAGTGGAATTCTCCTGTGTAGTGGGCCAAATAGATTCGTCGTTTTAAAGTATTTTGACAAAATACTGCTGCTTATACTAAGATTTCACAGATATTTGTTGTAAAATGTCCACCGTCAACAATTTCTTAATTGGTTGACTACCAGTTTTTTTTTACACTTCTCTTTATTCGATCAATCAGACCTGTCAGGTTATTCACGGTTATTTAAGCGGCTGAAGTTAATAGATTTGCTACTTTTTTAAAATTATTCTCCTGTTATTGATTTGCACTGGTGTCTAGACCTGGTTCTGGTCCTGCACCTGTTATTTTTTGGGTTTTATTGGTGATTAATAAACTTGCTCATATTAAATATGCACACATTTTTCTAAAAGTACAAACTGTTCTTGGTTTCATACTAAAAGTGAAATGTTTGTTTCAGTAATAAGTTAATTATATAAATGTTTTACACCAGGTCAGCGTAGACACACACACACACACACACATTAAAATGTCTACAATGACTCATTAAGAACCGAATGTTCTTTTTATTCTTTTTATGTTCCACACGGAGCAACTTCTCCACTAGATGTGACTTGAATCCCAGGTGTGAAACCTTGTGGGGATCTTTTGTCATGTTGTATTTCCAACATGTTATTATACATTACCAACAGAAAAATGTTGGTTTTATGGTGAGCCATGTCCGTGTTCTGAAGCACCAAGAACATATGCTTTTGAGAGCCGTCTGAATCTCCTTTCCCAGGCATTCTGCCCTCTCAAAGTTCATTTGTGTCAAAACTCTGCTCGACGCAGCATTTTTGTGTGGAAGAATACTTTTTTTACTAAGAAAATCAATGCACTGCATCCACCTACATTATAATTACTCAAATGAATAAAGTGAAATGTTTCATCAATACGAAGGGTTCAGTCTTGTGCCTCAAGAGACCGATGTGCCAACAATGCATTAGTCTCTCAGTCTTCAATCTCCTCAATGAACTGCACTGACAGAAGTCTGTGTCTTTTTGTCTGTCTCGGAACCAGTTTTTAAGAAAATCAACCCTTTGTTTGATCTCTGTCTCCAACATTTTTGTCACAATAGTTTCTATCTTTTTTTTCAGCTTGATCCCTTATCTTCTATTCTGACTCCAGCTACGTCCACGTCGTCCCTCACTGCATCCATCAATCTTTTCTTTGTCATCTACCTGGCAGCTCCATCTCTAGGATCCTTCTTCTACCAATCTGTCCACTGTCCCTCCTGTGAACATGTCCAAAACATCTCAATCTGGCTTCTGTAGCTTTTTCTCCAAACCTTCCTGTCTGTGTACAATATGTGAGAAGCCACAAGACCTTCATTTGTATATACAATAAATTGTCAATTGTATTTTTGTACCTTTCATCTTAACAAACAATTGGGAAAAAGTAAAATAATTTAAAAAAATATATTTTTGTTGACAGCTCCGACAGACGGAGCAGTATTCCGGTGGAGAAGGGCGGCGATGGAGAAGGAAGGGCCCAAATACAGATGGCCAGGGTGGGAGTGTGTTGGCAGGAGCAGCTGAACACTTCTGCTGTGTCCACTGGGACAGTGAGACCACTGACTGTGACCGGCCTGATCACAGCCAAGAGCTAAAACCAAGTTCAGTTCACGACAAGTAAGACCAGCGAGGGAGCAAAAGAAACGGATAACAAACGTGACATTTGAGTCAACGCCTACAGAGAAATGGTGGAGAAATATTATTCATTAGTCAAACTGCTAAGATCATTGGTGCAAAAATTTACCTTTTGACTGATAAATAAAATCCATTCTCCTTCTCAGACCTATCAGTCCACTCTCCTCTGTTGCATTAGCCAAGAATCTCCCAGTGAGTCTAATTTTCTCCCTTTAAAATTGGATCCACCTGAATTGTATAAAATGACACAAAGCTAAATTGGAGATGGCCACTCACCATTCTTATGGGGCCGCAATCAATACAAGAGAACTCCATTAACTCCAGGTGAAGGGAGATTGTAGTATAATTATCTGGCTCTGAGACAAACTGAATGAATAGGTTTTTTTATTATTTTTACAAAACCATTGATATGAAAGGTGTGTTTGTGAATAGGATATTATGAGATATCTTAAAAAATAAAGCATTGTACTATATTTATTTTACTGCATCAAACAATAAAAAAAAACAGAAAGTGTGATCTCTAAAAAGTGGAGAGTCAGATGATGTAGAACTCAATTTATTTACCTGTGATGAGAACTTACATGAAACAATGACGTTGGGTTTTGTTTTGTGGGATGGGGGGGCAACCATTAGGGCTGTGATGACAGTAATGGAGCTTTTATAGTGCATGGATAAAAAGCTAGCGGTGGTTTTATATTTCAAGTATAAATTCATAGCTCCTGTCTGTTTTGTGTCATCCCCAGAGCTCTTCTTCAACTTCTACTACTTCTTCCCAGCGTTATGGTAGGAGGCGATGCAATTCTTATAATGAACAGGTGAGGGCATAATAGGTGCACCCAGGGCAGTTTCCCATCCTATGGAAGGGCCATTTATACAGCACAGAAGAGTCAGAAAATGATTTTACACTTACATCCGTTTATACAGTGAGAATACTATAGAGCAGAGGTTTCAGATGAGCTATCACAAAGGGAACAATAAGTACCAGTGTGGGGACGGTGCCATGCTCAGTGGTAACTGGAGGATTTGAACCTGGGACCCTCCAGACTCAAATCAGATTTTTTAACCACTAAGGCTCTGTAGCTTCTCATGGGATTTACTGCTGTAGAAGGATAGATGACAAACCATGTCATAAATTGACAAAACTCATCAACACTGGGATCAAACCATAATCTTTGCACAGTAAGGCAAGAGCACAAACCACCTTTCCACCGTCCGGCCCTCTGGTCTAGAGTATCCGATCTTCTTCTTCTTTTCCTTTCCGCTAGTCCTTTTTTTCAGGAGTTGCCACAGCAAGTCAATAACTTCCATCTCACCCAATTTCCATCCTCATCCTCAACTCTAACTCCAACTACCTCCATGTCCTCTACCTGGTCGCTCTATCTCTAGGATCATTCTCCTACCAATATAACTACTGTCCGTCCTCTAAACACGTCCAAACTGTCTCAATCTGACTTCTCTAGTTTTTCTCCAAACCTTCCTGTCTGTGTCTTCCCTCTAATCACCTCAATCTGATCAAATTCATAAAACCCTGTCTGACTTTGCCTCGTCTTGCGAACCGACCCCAAAAGATTTAAAAGTAAAGCTGAAGCTATGCCTACAAATGTCAAACTCAAAAGCAAAAATTACTTGAATTGCTCTCCACTGTACTACAGAGGTCGCCACAGGAAGTAATCTCCATAGTGCCATTGGCACAGTTTAATATTCTGAGCGCCCTTCTTGTCCTAATCCTCTCCATTAATCTGAGCTTGTAACTGGCACCGTGTAGCTGATGGGCAACTTTTGAGGGTAAGTCCCTCGTCCAGGGACACATCTGCACACAGACGGATTCAAACCTTTGTGTCTTAAGTGGAAGTCAAGCTACCTTGGCTAAGTACGGCTGGAAATCCCATGCTCTCAAAGTGCTGCTGAAATGAGGACGAGGCAGTGACTGTGCCAGCCCCAAAGGCCATCTCAGTGCAATAGTGCATGACACCTCAGGAAAAGACTCCTCCATCTGCAGAATCATTTCATGACCTTCTGTATATAACTCTCAAAATACTCCTACACCTACACCTAGTACACTTCTGTGCAGTACCTGACTGAAATATTTCAAATCAAGCAAAGACTTTATTGGGGAAGCAGCTTATTCTATGGGGTCAGCTCCAGGTCTGAGAGCCGGGGTTTTATTTCGGATTGCCCTGACCATCACTGATCTTTACCTTAAAGAAATGGACAACTTGTGTCTCCATAGATCTAGAAATATATGTGTAGATAAAAGCAATAAATATATATGAGATTTTCTTCTACAGTGACTCACTTGTTCAATTTGCCTCCTATTGTAGTTGTGTCTCTCCCACAGCAGCGGGGGCACGGAGTTCAAGACTGAGGTATATTTGTATTTCTTTGTCTATAACTGTACTGTGCGGAACAATGGTTTCATTTGACAAATTTTACGTTACCATCAACTTTACAGAAGTTACGAGTGTTTCAATTCATTTGGAATGACAGGTAAGGACAGTTTTGCATAATGTTTCTTCTCCTTTTCGGCTTGTCCATTTTTCAGGCTTTGCCACAGCTCCCCATGTCCTCTGTATCTTCAACTCTAACTCCAACTACCTCCATGTCCTCCGTCACTGCATCCATCAATCTCCACTTTGTCTCCTACCTGGTAGCTCCATCTGTAGGATCACTCTTCCACCAATGTATCTACTGTCCCTCCTCTGAACATGTCCAAACCATCTCAATCTGTCTTCTCCAGCTTTTTCTCCAAACCCTCCTGTCTGTGTTGTCCCTCTAATCGTCTCATTCCTGATCCTGTCCATCCTTGTCTCTCCTAAAGACAATATGACAATTTTGCATACAATTGATGGAATTAACAAATGTGTTTTTCAGCTGCACAGATTACGAAATCAGCCCTAGTTATTTTTTTGAAAATAACCAATTTTCCATTGCATTTCATTTGTAATCATAGAGTAACTACAAGCCCTGTGTTTTTAAATACCTTCTCTACAGTTGATTGCACAGACTCTGCTGGCATGTTAAGTTTAAGCAGGTGAATTTGTCTCGTAGCTCGCATGACAGTCTGACAGTTTGATGAAATCTGTCAGTTGCTGTTCTTTAATCCACCCTGAGCTCCTCAGGCTCAGAGGTGGAAGTGTTTTGAGGGCGGACTGTCGGATGAAATACTGGCTCCCTCGATCTATGTGACATCCTGAGGGCTAATAGAGGAGGAGACGAGAGGATAACTAATGTCCCTGCTGCCCACAACGCACAGTGACACCTCAGACGCTCCGCTCATTTCTCCTCATTCTCCTCGTGACCATTTACACCTCAGCAGATCCATATCTGGACTCCACCCAAACCAGCGGCTGAGGCGACAGGAAAAGGAAGATAGATAAGAGCTTGCATAATGACAGGATGGCATAAAATCAAATGCTATTGACTAGTTGTGGGGAATAATTGATGAGATGTGTGGGCTGAGACCATGGAAATACTGAGAATTCTCCTTCTGCTTTGTATGCACCAGCAAATGCCCCGACTCCCTTTGCATTTATTTTCTCCATTTTAAACAAAAAGAATGTGTCTACTAATTTTTATAACTAGACCCATTTCACTAATAATGATCAGGCCTGAGCTCAGAGGCAGATTGATGCACAGAACTGCTGTTGAAGTAATTAGCTGATGAAACACGGGGGGATTATAGGCCGTACTCAGCGCAATGACCATGAAATGATACTTGCTGTTTGCTGCAAAAAGTCAAGAAAATCAACAGTAGGTTGAGACTTCTCCCAAAGCCCTTTGGGTTTTTCCATTTTTTTTTCCATTTTAAAACAACAATGTTCCTTCAGTAGAGCTGCGAAACAAGTCCCTAAAATTTGCTTAGTCCCTTCTTCATTTTGTTAATGCTAAGTAATGGTCACTGTCATCACTGATTGTAGTATAAAGGATAAAAAGATTGGATTGTAGGGTTTTTTTAAGTAGTTTTCTACTAAATTCCCAGATGCTGTGTATGGAACCAACAGAGAACAGCTTCATTTTACTAACTTGTGTTATAATTCAGCAAATAGTAAAGGGCATACATATAAATATGTTTTTATTATATGTTTATTTTACAAATTAGTTATTTAAGAAAATATTTAATTTTTGCTCAGCCTTTCCAAAACTTTGAGTACAACAGCTGCTGACTTACATGTTCTGGCCCCTGGAAACAGATCCTGCACACTGGCGTCCTGAAGCCGCTCTCCGTGTAGCTGGTGAGGGAGAACCTCTCCTCCAGTTTGCCTTTGGAGCAGTCCTCTGACGGGCTGCTGCAGCCTCGCAGGGCGGCCGTCAGCTCTGCAGCATCAACCCAGCATGCCACCGGTATCTCCCCCGTCGGTGGCCCCGTGGCCCCGGCTGCGGGCAAGGCAGTCCGGTCCCCGGTGCGCTGCTGGCTTCGCGTCAACGTGTTGTTGTTGTCGGGGACGGCGACGCCTGTGTCATGGCTTTCCGTGGTTTGTCCGCTCATGGGGGGCAGCGGTGTCGGAGGTGCCGGGGGCCCGAGCAGCAGCACCCTCAGGTCACCGAGCAGGACGCAGCAGCGGCTCTTCAGCATGCCCTGGCTGCGCTGCATCCAGCTGTCTGCGGACACGAACTCCCGGAACCGAGCGAAGGTGCTGCGAGAAGACAGCATGAACTGGATGTGCCCCCCTTCATAGGCTGTGGTCCTCGGTTCTGGGATGCAGGAAGGGTCCTTCTCTAACCCAACGATGAAACCTGGACTTGAGTTGAAGTGTCGGGTCGGAGTTTTACTGGTTCCCCAGCGGGATGTAAATCCACAAGAAAGATAAATCCCATCGATGCAAACAAGTGTCTGAAGCCATGAAGCTCAACCGCTGTAGGAGGAAAGTTACATGTTAGACGGATGCAAATGTCAGGTGTCAATGCTGGTTGACCGCTGGCATCACGTGGCCTTCGTCATCTCATAACCTGATCGGTTCGGGATAAACTATCGCGGACAGGGTTAGGGTATCTGCCTCCACATCCACACGGAGAGCACGGACCCAGAACCAGATGGATCGATTCGGGAAAAGACTACAAAACAAACCGTCATCGCCCTGTCTCCACATGCAAACACTGACGCCGGATTTTCACATTAACCCACGACGTTGTGTGAATGATTCTAAGACACTGACTCACTGATCGATGTCGAAGACAAACCGTTCTCACCTGCTCAGCTGCCGTTTCCTCTCAACCATCACAGTTGAGGTGTATTTTCATTGGTGTTCAGCCAGACTGCAGGTCGCAGGAAGATCTATTTGAAGCTGAACTACCATCACGGAAAAAAAAAAAATATCCGAAGGCGATTTTTTTTTTTTACCTGACTCGGTTATAAATCCCGCACCGGTCAGACTGTCCTGCTCCGGGTGAAAGCAGCATCCGTACAGACCCTGGGTCTCCTGCAATCATTGGCTGCTGATACGGCGCTGCAGCTTCAGCACCATGATTCCTGGGACAGCTCCCAGACGCTGCACGTCACCAACGCTCGGTGATGCAAGCAGCCAAGTCATGACTAGAAGTGTGGACGGAAACCAATGCGCAGCAAGGAGGGTTCACCCATTAGCGTTGAGTTAAACGGATACAAAACACAAGCAAATGTGATTATTAAAAAAAAAAAAAGGTTTGCTGAGTTGATAACACAATATTAGGCTCGATGATGAACCGTGCTCAAAATATATATTTTTTTATTGTGAAAGTATTTACCTTTACACTTTTACTCACTAGTTGATACTAAATCTTTTTTTTTTTTGCTTTGACCTCCATTTGTGACAGCTCAACTCCTAAATTATGCAGACTAATTTGCAGACTTTATGATATCTTCATCTTCTTTCACCTTGTCCCTTTTTTCAGGGGTTGCCACAGCAGATCATCACTTTCTCACCCTGTCACTCATAAGTAGTTTTTCAGATGTCTGATGGTCTGTTTCAGAAGGTAATATATTGCAAAAGTTAATATAATGTTATATTCTTTGAATTAAATAGCTCTCTTTACTCTTTTCCTTAAACAAACAAGGAGAAATTCTTCTTCTTTTGGTTTGTCCCTTTTTCATGGGTTTCCACAGCAAATTATAATTTTTAATTTCCCCTGTTATCTGTATCTTCTACTCCTACTCCATCTACCTCCATATCCCCCCTCACTGCATCCATCAAGCTCCTCTTCTCTAGGATCATTCTTCTACCAACATAACCACTGTCCCTCCTCTGAAGATGTCTAACCTGTCTTAACCTGGCTTCTCCAACTTTTTCTCCAAATTTCTCTGTCTGTGTTGTCCCTCTAATCACCTCATTCCTGATCCTGTCCCTCCTTGTCTCTCCTAAAGAGAATCTCAGCATCTTTAACTCCTCCACCTCCAGCCCTGCCTCCTGTCGCCTATTCCTAGTGTCTCTAAACCATGCATCTAAACCATACATCATTGGTTTTGACATTTATTTCTTTTAATATAATATGGAATTTCAGTCGCTGTTGGTTTTATGTCATTTTGAAGAGGAGTCATTAGATTACAACCACCACTTTTGAGTTGAAAACAGTAGCTTAAACAAACAATTTAGTAAGGAACCAAATCAAAGTGAAACATTTACAAAAGTGAAGGGAGCTCGTCACTCTACAGCACATTAGGCTAAAAATGGTAAAAAAAAATAAAAAAAAACCCTCAGGCCATTACAGAGGGCCATTAGAGATGTTAATTATTCATTATGACCTAAGTCATCAAATCCTCAAATAAATGAAAAAAACTGTTTAAGGTGATTTTTTTTCTTTCTGTTTTGTATTAAAATTGGTTTTGATAAATGGACGTGACTTTTGTACGATATAATTCTGAACCTAAAATCATTATTTTGAAAACGTTACATCGTCTGTTGTTAATTATTCAAAAATAAATAATAAGGAAAAGGAAACCGATCTTTGCCCTACTCCAAATATAAATAATAAATAAGTAAATGTGAATTTAACGATCATTTTTCCTAAAAACCTTCTTTTTCAGTATTTTCTTTACTCATTAACAAGTCTTCCTGGTCAACGCCCCCTCCTCGGTTACGTCCTTCCCACAGTTTTGGTTTGGATTTACGTCACTTCCTGCGCGCCAGATACTAAAAAATATACGCGATTCAGCAGAAAACTACGGGACAACTCTGTACAGTGGCAAAGGTTTTATCTTTTATAGACTAATTTATTTTCCACCTGCTCTTTCATGTGTTCCCGTAGCGTCAACACTCGCTCCCGACTTACTTTACATCTACAGGCCCAACAGTTGCTAGCTAGCACAGTTAGCGCCTGTAACGTCTTATGACATTTGGTCTGAATATGTTCTAGTTCAAGTAGCCGTTCACCGCCAACATGTCCCACCAGTTGACTGCTGAACAGTTGAAGAAGATAGAGGAGAATAGGCGGAGGGCTCTCGAGAGACGAGCCCAGAGACAGGGACAGACTGTCAGCATTAGTAATCAGAACTCTTCTGGCTCCAGCAGCAGCAACACTTCAGCACAGAGACTCGACCCTGCAGCACGTCCGATTCAAACGAGCAGCAGCTCAGCTTCTGTACCACAGAGGTTTGTTCCCCCTCCACAACAACAGCCACAGGGCTTTAACAGCCAGAAGCAAGGAGCATCACATCAACAGTCACATGGCTATGAAAATCAAATAAACAGAAAGAACATCTCCAACTCCGGTTCTGCTATACAGGTGAGCATTGGTTTGGACCAGGGGTGTCCACACTTTTTTGTCTCGTGAGCTACTGAAGTGACCAGGCTGAAGTGATCTACCTATATTGAAAACTATATAAAAAGGATATTTTATTGTATACATTGTTATATATTTGTTATACTGTCTGACTCAATACTGTACATGATTCTCACTTTAGTCCAGTGATTAGCATCTTGAAATACAATATTTTTCCTAGTTTTAATTACTATTCCTGTTCTATGTTATGGCTCAAGATTTATTAACACTCCTTTGGAGATCTACTGTAATGGTAGATCCAGATCTACTCATTGGGCACCCCTGGTTTTTGTAATTAATTATTTGGCAGTTGTAATTAATTATTTTTATGGTGTGCCCTCTTAGATACAGAAATAATTTGGAGCTCTGTTTGTCTTCCCCTTAAATTAAAAATACTATTCAGAACCTGATAATACGTATCCATATCCTAAACTGCAGTGTAATAATTATAGATTACTTGTTGTACTCGATCAAGCGAAGAAACGCTGTCTAAAAAGGGTCTAAACTTATTAGTTTAGGTTGGTGGTCTTGCTGTGTGCAATGTAAGTAAAGTGTTACAGTAAAATTAAAGTAAAGCAGTAGTGAAATTCAGTCAGGTTTTGTTTTACCTCTGTGTCCACAGCATGTTTTATCGTTACAATGTCAGTAAAAACTTTCTTCTTCTTGTGAAACTTGGAATCTGTTGGTATCATATACTACGATGAGTCTCTACTCCTCTGGGGTCTGTGAGTTATTTCATTGCGTTGCGTACCGTGACTTGTTTTTTCCTTACCAGATGTCAGCTGTGTCTGTCTGCAGCTGAAAGCCCTGCCATAATAAACATACAATATCAATTATTGACTTGATAAAGTGACAGCTTGTCACTTTATCAGGGGTTGCCTAAGTTGCCTGATGTAAAACCAACATGGCATGTGAGGAACAGGTGGTAAATACCTGGAATCTCTTGATGACTCTTCTATTAACTCTCTCATCTGGCTCCCTAAGCTATAGAATATAAAATTAATAATATATCAACATCCATACAATATTAAGGGTTGAATTGAACCAGAAACTCAATCTGTTTGACTCATTTAAATACAATAATGATCATCCTGGCACACTTCTTAACTGTCATCTTAGAAAAAAACATAATCTTGATAACAATCTGGACCCATATTCCGAATGTAAACACATTTTTCTTGTTTCTTCTTCTAGTGTCAACTTATCAACTCTCTACCTCCATCAAACTGTCAACAAGGGAGTTCTAGTGGAAAACCACACCTCAGTTCCAATGGTCCCTCTACCTCTGCAGCTGCTCCAGGCTCCTTCTACAAGCAACCGACGAGCAGACCTGGTCCAAGTTCAGCAGCGCAGTTTCCCTCAAATCCCACACCACCCAACCCAACAGCTGCAAAAAAGCCCGCCATAGCTGTGAGAGGAAAATGTGTTGCTCATACAGAGGGCCGCTTCAGAGTGGAAGTGGGCTACAACACGGAGCTCATAGCTGTTTTCAAATCCATTCCATCTAAGAATTATGGTTAGTATTTGAACGTAACTTTGTATGGTTGTCTTCTCCTATCGCAGGGGTCTCAAATAGGTTGAGGGCCACCACCCAAACTATCATTTCACAGAAGGGCCGTGTCAGCTTTCAGTGTTCAATACAAAAGAAAAAAAAATAATAAAATGATTTCCCATATATTCTGTGTAATACAACTCTTAACCAGAGGAAGGAGCAGATCAGGTTTTGAGAACTATAGGATTTACCATAAAATGTGGAGAACAAATCTATAAAATATTATTATAAATTCAACTTTCACATCAAGGTGGGGGCCGCAAAATATTGTTCGTGATATAATGGGGCTGCGAGTTTGAGACCCCTGTTCTATGGGCTCCACAGATGCATTAAAATGTATAATATATATAAGCTTTGTCAGGGGTCATACAGAGAAAAGGTAACACATGACTAAATATTATTGGGCAAGGAAACAAGTGGCAACAAGAGATAATATTTTTCCCACCAATCAATTCTGTTTACAGACACACAAAGCCACTTGGCCTGTTTAGAAATGTGCCAACCAGTGTTTGTTAAATCAGTGGTCAACAACCACTGGGCGGGAAACCGGTACCGGTCCGTGGGTGAATTAGTGCCGGGCCACAGAAATAATGTTTCCTTTTGGCCCCATCTGGCTATTCCTTCCACTTGATCCATACCCATATCAACAAAAGAACTGAACAATAGAATGGCTAAGATTCTATGCTATGCTATGTATGCTATGAGAATGCAGTAGTTAATACTAGTTCAGTAGTAAATACTGAAAGTCTGCTCTCTTTTAGATCCCAACACAAAGATGTGGAACTTCAGCCTCCTGGACTACCGACAGCTAAGTGTGTTCTCTGTGATAAATATTATATCCGTAAAAATATTGATGAGTCGCTGCTGCTCCATTTGTGCTCAACATGACTTTGTGGCTTTGCAGTGGAGGAGGCAGCTTCTATTTCCTGTGTGTCGCTGAAACCTCTGGAAGGAATGGAAGCCTTAGACATCAGTGCTGCCACCAGCTCAGCCCGTGACGGCGCAGCACTGGGGGCTCTGTTGAAGCTGTGCAACGGTTGGCAGAAACCCGGAGCCACTCTGCAGGGCCAGTGCATCATTGTGTCACCGACAAAGTTCGAGGTTGACATTGGTTATCATGCTGATGTTATAGGGGCATTCAAGCAAATGGCAACGAGAAACTACGGTATGTTTTGTGCTATGACTGTGATTTATATTCTCATAAACCACACATTTTGTTGTTGTTTTTAATCACATCTTATATTGGATTTTTTCTGGCAGATATGAAAACAAGAAAATGGAGCTTTTCACTTGAGGATTACAAGCACTTGAGTAAGTGTGTGTGTGTGTGCGCATGCATATGATTTATTTTTTTTTTTTTGTTCTTGACATTTGCCATCCTGTCTGACCGTGCTGTGTTCCATACCCAGTGGATCGACTCAGTGGGATAGCAGCAGTGGAGGTGGAGCCTCTACCCAGGGCACTGATCCAAGCCTTCTCTGCCAGGTTTGAAGGTGGGGCGGACGCCATGGCAGTAGATGTCCCTGAAGCAGACCTATCCAGCATCGACCCCACGCTCACTCGCAGCCTTATGCCTTTTCAAAAGGAGGGTGTGAAGTAAGTGTCTCTGAGCAGAAATAAATCAGCAGAGACATAGTGTGTTGCATCAAACAACATTTATGGTTAAGGTTAAGAATGCATAAAAAAGACATGGTTGACTGGCCAAAAGAAAAATGCAGAAATCACAGGTCTAATTTATAGGTTCTCAGAAACCCATCTGTTTACATCCCTGTAGTTTTGCTGTGTTTAAACAAGGCCGTCTCCTCCTGGCTGATGATATGGGTCTGGGAAAGACAGTCCAGGCCATCTGCATCGCTGCCTACTACAGGGACGAGTGGCCCTTAATGGTGGTGTCCCCCTCGTCTGTGCGATTCACATGGGCTGAGGTAATAAAACCACTCTATTTCTAAACTGTTTTGCTGAAAAGGAAAAAAGTAAGTCATTACGTTAGTAGGTGTTAGAGTCTCCCACTTTGTTTAATAGTGTCATTATGGGGTCACATTACATCGGCAGGGGGTTTGTCTGAGGTATAGCGTCTTCGTCTCGTCTGACAAAAGCTTCTGACTGTGAACTTTAGTGTCGTTCCCCTCTGAAAGCTTTCTTTGAGTTTACACTGTCCCCAGTGGTCTACAGTGAAAAGAAAAGTTTATTGAATTTGATCCTCCTGTTAACGTGTCTTTGTTTAAGTTAAACACGTGTGAGATATATTTGTGTGTATAAATATATGCAGTATATCTATATATGTATACATATATTTGTGTATATATGTGTATGTATAAATATATAAATATTATTATAATATTATATATTATATATATGCACTTTTTTTCAAATAACAAGAGCATGACAAAAAGTTTTTGCTTTTCTTAGAGTCTGATGTGTCTTTGTCCCAGTTGTTTTTCAACCGCAACATTTTGAATACAGACTTTTTCTTGGAAGTCTTTATATCTGCGCGTCTGCCTAAAGTGGTGGAGCGTCTTTTTTTTTTCCGCCTCCCTCGCAGCAGCATAACAGGCTGCAACAACAGTACCGAAGCAGTACTTGGCCTTCTGTCTGCTGACAAGATGAGACAGTCTGCTCTCTAAATAGAAATCTAAGATAAAAAATACAGTCGTCCAATCAGACACAAGAATTGCCGAGGCAAGTTCAGTCTCTAAACGTTGTCCGAATAAAGGACCCGTGTCTGGACTGACTTTTTTTTTTTTCTCGTTTCTTGCTGTGTTTGAACCGAGTCTTTTTACAAATTCTAAAGCAAAATCATTGAAGCTTTTACCCAGACTTTGCGAGGCAGACTGGCAATCAAGTAAGGTCTAAAAAACCTTTCCCCAACGGTAAACATTTTTGCTGCCACGTGATTGACTTTTATGAATCGAAATGTTTTTCACCCATTGTGGGGACTAGTGACGTTTGGGACCACACGTCAGCTGTGATCTACATCTCTGTTACACTATGGTCATTACAAGTTCCACAGACTTGACTGAGCTCAGTCTGAAAATCAATATTGTTCGTCTGGGGAGCTCTCTCTCTCTCTTTCTCTCTGAGTCTCTGGAATCTGTGTTGTCCCAACGTAGGCCTTCAGGCGTTGGCTCCCCTCCCTGAGTCCTGACAGCATCAACGTGGTGGTAAAGGCCAAGGACAACCTCCGCTCTGGTTTGGTCAACATCATCAGCTATGACCTGTTGAGCAGGATGGAAAAGCAGCTTCCAGGAAATCCCTTCAATGTTGTCATTATGGTCAGCACGTTATTATTAATTTTGCATTTTTATTTTTAAATATGTATTCACCCAAGTGTATCAAGTGACATGAAAAAGGTCAGTAGGACCATATGTGTATTTTAAAGTATTTTTTGTATCCCTAATTACTAGTGCTAATCAACCATGGGGAAATCTGTGCACATGAAAATCAATCTAATGTTGCATTGCCCTAGTAATGGTATTTTAAGCACCTTAAAAAGACAAAGAATTCATCAAAAAGCTTATTTTCTTTGACAAAAAAGACACATTTCTCTTTTGCAACAATGATGTTGTAAAAGTTTTTTTTTTATTCTCTGCAGGATGAATCCCATTTTCTGAAGAACATAAAGACGGCACGCTGTAAATCCGCTCTGCCCCTGCTGAAGGTACTTTTTGTTCTCATTCAACTCATCAAAAAACAAGTTATAGTTCTGGGCCATGCTCCATGGGTTGGGGCTGCTTGCTGGTCCTACGGCTGATATCTAACCTTGCTTTTCACCATTCCAAGAACTTTTTTTTTTAAATGAGTTATTATTCAGTAGCATGAAATTATTTATAATAATAAATAATATTTTTTATTCCCAAACACCAGAGAGTCAAAGGTTGGTTCTCTGCGAGTCCCTTGATATTGAAACAAACAATTCACTGTGGATTTTGTGGAAACTTCTGCCAAACATACGACTGAATTCACAATTCAATTCACATCTGCTTAAATTCAATACTGGACCTCTCGTTCCACATCGGGACGACCTCAGTTCATAACAACATGCGCACACTTTGGCCCCAGTTCTACTTCTGCAACTCATTTACACAACTCAACTAAATGCATTTTTTATGAAGGAAGGAAGTTTGCAGTAAAACTCTTCCACACTCGAGAATACAAAGTGGATTTTATTCCACCTGCTTGAATGAAATTTCTACGCAAACAACTGAAGAACTTTTGCCATACCGGTAATATTTTGTTTGAGTATCTGATGTACTGTACACTGTTCTATCTGTACAGTCAATTTTATTGAGTGTGTAAATAATGTCTGCTGAGCTGCGTGTTGCTAAATGGAAAATAGAAAATGTGATCTTCGTCTCCTCCGTCCTCAGGCAGCTAAGAGAGTAATTCTTCTGTCTGGGACTCCTGCCATGTCCAGACCTGCTGAGCTCTACACCCAGATTTTGGCCGTCAGACCCACACTTTTTCCTCGCTTTCATGACTTTGGGATGCGATACTGTGATGCGAAACAGGTAGCTCCCATGAGAACAAGACTCTGCTTTGATCCAGAACGGTGGTATCAATGAGATACAATATTTATCAATGAGTGTCGTTGTAGTACTTATCCAAAAAAGGCTTAGTCGTCAGCAACTGAACTTAATTTTATCTTGTGGGCCAAATATAATTACACTGTGGGCCAGATTTGGCCCCCGGGCCTGAGTTTGACGCCTGTGATCCAAGTCATGAAATCCAAAACAGGGTTTAGTTTCAGCAACTGGACTTCTTCTTGGAGTTGAAAGACGTTTCAGTCCTCAACTGAGGAACTTCATCAGTCTCTGGTTGATGTCAGAGTTTCTGTCTGAAAAGGTGAGGAGACCAAAACAATTCTTCTCATCTTTGTCCAGTGGTGAAGGGAGTGGTCTACAGGAGTAGAACTACTAGAGTTTCCTCTGACATCAACCAGAAACTGATGAAGTTCCTCAGTTGAGGAATGAAACGTCTTTCACCTCCAAGAAGAAGTCCAGTTGCTGACAACTTAACCCCTTTTTGGAGATCTAGACATGGATTACAGGTGTCAAACTCAGGCCCGCGGGGCCAAATCTGGCCCGCAGTGTAATTATATTTGGGCCGCAAGATAAAATTAAATGTGTACTAGAGTTGGCCCACCAGCTTGTTGATTTCATATACTGTCAGAATTTGTAAAATTAATAAAAAATTTGTTACAGCACATTTTGTTCTGTAAAGAAAGGTTTACATTAAAATGATCTGGAAAGACTACGAAGAGTCAGAATAAGAAACAAATGCCACTGATGTGTGAATTATTTCTAATGTAATTTCTCATGTGTTGATGAGATTAAGCTTTGCCTGTTTTAGATTAAATGTTTCCATATGAAAAAAAAAAAAAATTAATAGGTGAGAATGGAAAACATGCCCTTTTATAGTTTATCTCTCAATATATATATTGAGTTTGGCCCCTGACTTCATGTTTGTTTTTCATTCTGTCCCTCAGTGAAATTGAGTTTGACACCTCGGCTGTAAATTGTTGTTTTACAGCAGTGTATTTGGGGACGAAAAACACCCATCATGTGCAGGAGATTGAGAAAATTTAACAGTTTCAGACCATGTTGAATAATCTGCATGTTTGTAGGGGAATTAACATTAGAAGATAGACAGTGTAATTGTTTTATTTGTTGGTTTATTTCTCAGATTATCAGATGTTGAGACCATCCAAACACGCTGCTCATATCTTCAATGTCTTCATCTGACCTCTTTTAGTTGACGTGGGGCTGGGATTACTCGGGCTCCTCTAATCTGGGCGAGCTGAGACTGCTGCTTCAGGAGTGTCTGATGTTACGACGCCTCAAGTCCGAGGTCCTCTCCCAGCTTCCGTCCAAGCAGCGAAAAGTGGTGGTAGTGACCATAGATAGGGTCAACGCTCGTATCAAATCTGCTCTGACTGCTGCCGCCAAGGAGTTGACCAAAGGACTGACAAATGTGAGTTTTCTTTTTCCACAGAGTTAGATCAAAAACTTTATGTATTTGTTTAGTTTGTGTTTGTATTTTTTAAGATTTCTGCCCTCAGGTTGGCCCTGTCCTGTTTTTGTATGGAAACTATTAAAGATAAAGTAAAGTGAGTGAAACATGCAGGAGGGTTTATCTTGAGCTGTCGCTGCAGAGGAGTTGCTGAGATCGATTGCGTATAATCCCATTGCTTCACTTTTTGTATTTTTTTGTTGTCGACTATCTCCTTCAGAAAGAGGAGAAGGATGCACTCCTGGTCTTTTATAACCACACAGCCGTGGCCAAACTGCAAGCCATTATGTAAGTACAGACGCTCTAATGGCCGTAACCCTCCTCTTAGGGCTTGTTCTGCAGCAGGTTCACACTGTGAGATGATTCGGAATCCTTTGTTAGATGCTTGTGATTGAGCTGGAGATGAAATAATGTTGTAGTGTCATTTAAAAAAATAAATAAAAGGAATAATGGAGAGCTGTGTTTGTGTCTGACGCTGCCAGGGAGTACATCACAGACATGCTGGAGTGTGGGAGGGAGAAGTTTCTGGTGTTTGCTCATCACAAGTCAGTCCTGGACCATATCACATCTGAGCTGGGAAGAAAGGTAATCAATACTTACAGCTTCAAGGTATACAGGCGAAGCTGCTAATTATTTTTTTATTATTATTTTTTTAACTAACACAAATTAAGAATTTATTTTGACGTTAGAAAACATAATTTTGTGTCAGATTGAGATGGTTTGGACATGTTCAGAGGAAGAACATTGGTAGAAGAATGATCTCAGAGATGGAGCTACCAGGTAGGAGACAAAGAGGATGCAGTGAGGGAGGACATGGAGATTAGTTGGAGTCTGAGTAAAAAATACAGAGAACAGGAGGAGATAGAAAGGAAGATTCACCCTGGCAACCCCTGAAAAATGGACAAGCCCAAAGGAGAAGAAGCATTTTAAAGTATTAGGTTTAAGAAATAAAGCTTATAATAAGTAAGATAATATAATAAGATAATCTGAACCCTTCTCTTAGACAATTTCTTCATCCTAACAGCTGTGTCTTTTTTGGGTCACATTACTGCCCCCTTAAGGACTAAAACTTACAAACGTTTTGTTTACAATAGTGTATCATAAGTGAGTCAAAATTGTTGAAAGAAAATGTAAAAGTATAAAGTTTGTCTTTACTAATGTCACACCAATATCATGACAATATATTTGGTTTGCTGACATTAAAGCAAATGTTTATTTCTTTGCCCTGAGACAACAGTCTAATTCCGATTCATCTCCTCTCGTCCTAGGACGTCAGTTTCATCCGTATCGATGGCTCCACACCGGCGGCAGACAGACACCAGCTGTGTCAGAGCTTTCAGCACTCCACTAAGACCTGCGTGGCTGTACTGTCCATCACCGCGGCCAACATGGGTCTGACCCTGCACTCCGCCGACCTGGTGATCTTTGCAGAGTTGTTCTGGAACCCCGGGGTAGGTTAGAAGTCGATACGTTCCTGCTGAGTGCTGCACAGTCATTGACTTTTATGAAAATGCAATACATTGATAGAAATGGTTCTGAACCAATCATACTGTGGTCTGTTGAGATCAATTCAACAACTAAATAGACCCTCATGGATCTGTCTATTGAAGTCTTGATTTATTTATTTTTTTGTATTTTTTGACCTTTTTTTGCACCACGGACTGGTTAAATGTCTCGTACTATTTTCACAGACTGATATTTTCCTACCTATAAAATCTTCCTACCTCAATTGACTGTGCATGGGCACAACAAGGATTTCTCAAGTTCACACAGCCTACAATTTTTCCTAACCAGACCGGTATAAAAAGTTAGCATCTTGTATCAATGACTGTGCGTCATTTTGAGTTTATTGTTGTTGTCTTCACTGAGAAAATATTTCCTAATCAAATATAGCCATTGCCATCGCATTGTTGATATGGATCTAGTACTGTCTCTTATACACATCTAGATGTGTATAAGAGACAGATCTTAATCTGTCTTCTCTAGCTTTTTCTCCAAACCTTCCTGACTGTGTTGTCCCCCTGATTACCTCGTTCCTGATACTGTCCATCCTTGTCACCCCCAAAGAGAATCTTTGCATCTTTAACTCAATGACTCTGTGTCATTTTGAGTTTATTGTTGTCTTCACTGAGAAAATATTTCCTAATCAAATATAGTTGAATTATTGATGATGGAATCCTAGCCATTCTATTGGTCAGTTCTTTTGTTGATATGGGTATGGATCAAGTGGAAGTAATAGCCAGATGTGACCAAAAGGAAACATTTTTTCTCTGTGGCCCGGCACTAATTGGACCATGGACTGGTACCAGTCCCCGACCCAGCGATTGGGGATCACTGATTTAATGAATATAAAAACTGGAATCTTCTCTTTTCTTTGTCATCTCGCTTCCCTCTGTTGTTCTTATTTCAAACTAAATGCTTTTGCCTTTTATACCTTTTCTCTCCTGCTCATGTCACACAGTTTTCTCTAAATGTCCTTATTTTTGTGAAAGTAGAGTGTTTTTGTTGTCGTTTTGACTTTTGTGTCCTGTTTCCTGACCTTTATTGAGGACAGACTAGATATAAACAAACAACATTTGGGAGAGCAGTCTTTTCAGAGTCACATTGTCGGAAGAAAATGTAATTTGTTTGGAAAAATGATAAATAATTGCAGTGATTTGAATTCTAAAGCTGTTCATGCTGTTCCCGTGCAAGTTCAAGAGATATCTATAGAAGTAAATATTTTTGCCAAGAAAAGAAATATTTCAGTTAGCTTTTAGAATTGTTTTCTTTGTTTTAACATCTGCCTGTTCAACGACTCGTGCAGTTCAACACCTCGGGGAAGTCATCGTTGTCAGAGCGGCGGCCTGGAGAAGAGACAGGAAGAGAAAATGAAAATTTAACTAATTGAGCAGAAAATTGTTTTGTTGTGTTGTTGTTTTGTTCTTCCAAAAAAAAAATCGTACGCAAAATTGCCAACGTGTCGTGGGTCTTCCAGGGAAAAAAACGTTGATGGGCGGAGACGTACGAACACCACCGTAGGGCTGAGGTCTGCTCACATCAGCTGACTGATGGACCACAACGTTGTGGCTGCTGAGGAAATGAACAACAATCAGCAGCTGAAGATACATTTGTCTCTGCCGTATGACGAGATGTTAAGTGGTTTTACAGATGACCGCCGCAGTTTCCTGTTGCTGCCAGAGCAGTGGCGATTATATCTCTGTGTTCCAGTATGAAGTATCATCTGACTTCTAATGGATCCAAAAGACCCTGCTTCTCCTGCAGCTCCTGTCCTGCGTGACATTATCAGGGAGTCATTTTGTGGGATGATGTTTGTATTTCTCTGAGTGCAGAGCAGAGCAGGTCGGACACACAATAAGAGACTGTGTGTGCATCATATTCACCCGAAAGAAAAAAAAAGATCCGAACTGAATTTCATTCCGTGTGGCAGCTTATTTTTCCTCTGCTTTTGTCAATGTGAGGCTTGGCGTCATCCAGGAATAACTATTTCACAGGGGAAAATAAGTCTCACTCTGTGTGTCAGAGGAACTGCTCTGCTCCTGCCTCCTCCTCCTCTTCCTCCGTCTCCATCAGCAGCAGAGCTGCAGGTGAAGAGAAGATGTGACACCGATCACAATCCTGTCAAAGAGAGCTTTCTTAAGGCAATATTAGGAGACGGAGTGTGAGGGATTCTAAAATCCTCAATGTGAAGAGAAAGCACAGCACAAATATGGGTTTTAACTCTTATGCTCTTAGGCCTGATGTGTTTTGCATGGTTCTTCATGATTGTTTTTGGTTTTTTTTTTTTATTTCTCTCAAGGTTCTCATTCAGGCCGAGGACAGAGTTCACCGTATTGGACAAACCAAAAATGTCAACATTCACTACCTGGTTGCCAAGGGAACAGCTGATGATCATCTGTGGTCGGTGTCAATTTCTCTTGTCATTTTCATTGTCTTTCATTGTCATTGTGCTGCCATCCAAGCACCATAAGATATTTTTTTCTTTTAACAGTTTAACTGAAAAATCCTTCCTGTTTTTTTTTTTTTTTTATGTCTCAAGGCCAATGATCCAGGATAAAATGAACGTCCTGGAGCAAGTGGGTCTTTCCGAGTCCAACCTCTCAGACAAGGCAGTTAGTGCAACCTTCCACTCTAAGGTACAGAGACACATTTACACTTCGGTTCCTCAAAATGCAGTTAAAGGTTCATGGTTTAATAATCTAGAGGCTCTAGAAACAGAGCAGTGTGGACAAAAGTTATCACTTCAAAAAACAATAAATTTGTTAAACTCATCGCTTTTACGATTCTTCTGATGAAACTGTCCAGGATCCAAAACAGCGGACCATCACGCAGATGTTTCAGATGTCTTTCACAGCAGAAGATGACATGGACTTACTGGAAGCCACAGAAGACTGGGAGGACCGTCCATCAGGAAGCACTTCTGGACAAAGTTACTTAAAAGACTGTTTTAGCAGATGACGTGGGAAACACTGTCAACTAAATACTGGGTTTTAACCATGTTTTCTTATCAAGAACAAAGCTACTTTATTAATTGTGTACATGTGTATTTTAGTAACGTCAAAATAAATGAATAAATTCAACTTGTTAATACATTTTCCAAGACCTCTTGAAATATCTCAAAGCCATAAAGATGGGGGAATAAGTAACATAAGAAATCTGGAGTCAGTTTTATTTAGAAAGTACATCTTTACTAGTTTTAAATGATCAAATGCGCTTTACTCTGAAATCCACACGTTGGATTAACCTGAATGAGATTTCTCTGTAAAATAACCCTGATACATGATGTTGATGATTCCTGAACATTCTCCCAGGTTTGGGACAGGTGTTAGATGAGGTGGTCTGTGCAGAGACCCAGGACGATCATTTCAGTGTGTCTCCTCATTGTCTCCTCTCTGACGGACGTCTTGACTTTGTGGATCGGCTGCCAAACCAAGAGGAAGTAAGAAAAAACTTTTATTTTTGAACTTACGTAGACTTATTGATCATATTGATATTGGTGCATGGTTTCCTGGGTGACCTGCCAGTGTCTGATGGCTACATCTACAACTTTAAATAGCTTTAAATACTATCTCAACATCCTGCTGGTGTTTCTAGAACAGATGTGGCTAACCTAAGGCCCGCGGACCAAAGGTGGCCAGTTCAGCTTGATAATCCGACCTGCCAAAGTTGTCCACAGTATTTAAATTGTTTGTATTGTGATTATAATAGGTATAGGTAGAAAACAGGAGACAGAGCTGGAGGTGGAGTTAAAGATGTTGATGTTCTCTTTAGGAGAGACAAAGATGGACAGGATCAGGAATGAGGTGATTAGAGGGACAACACAGACAGGAAGGTTTGGAGAAAAAGCTAGAGAAGACAGATTGAGATGGTTTGGACATGTTCAGAGGAGGGACAGTGACAGTGGATACATTGGTAGAAGAATGATCCTAGGGATGGAGCTACCAGGTAGGAGACAAAGAGGAGATTGATGGATGCAGTGAGGGAGGACATGGAGGTAGTTGGACAGACTTGGGGAGTTGGGCCATGAGGGTTCTGGGGGGGGAGGACGGAGACTCCTAACAAGTGTGGGCTGTAATTTTCTCAGATCTACTCTAAAGAAATCCTTCTGTGTTGAATGTGGACCTAGAGCTAAGATGATCAGTCTGTTAATTGGAGAATGGCGTCATGGACTTGTGTCCTCAACAGATGCTGTGTTGATTGAGCGCTTTTGATTTTGCTTTTAGGAACACTGGCTGAGTTAGATGCAAAGCACAAATGTCTTTAAATTTTTTTTTTCTCATTGTAAAATGACTAGAGAAACTAAATTGTTTTAGTTTGAGATTATATTGTTTTCTCGATCAGCAGGTGTCCATTTTACACTGATTTATTACAAGATAATCTGTCAGAAAAGTCTTTTAACCTTGAGCTCAGATGTTATGAGATGTTATCTCCATAATCAGCTACAGGTGATTTAAATTCGGTCACTGAGGAGACGCCAAAGCATCGGCTTATTTTCTTTTGCCGCTTCTTTACACAGGAACCCACGAGGTTCATCTTTCTAGGAGTGACTCTGATGAGTCATGGTCTCTTTTTTTTTTATGTGCGTATAAAATCCATCACTGAAACCGTTTCCCATTCATACCCATCTGTTGCTGCTGATTGTCATCAGAAGAGTCTTCACTGTGGGACGCAGACTCTGCTGTTTTTTCTTTTGCAGGATTTTCTTGCTCTTTTGCTGAAAAGAAATTGATCTTTGCTTTAGGCTGAAATATGAAATAGAGTTTGTCTTCTGAAATGTTTCCGAATGAATTCTTGCTGCATATAAGAACCAACATCTACAAACATAATCATTATGCTGTGCCTACAGAACCAGATGGAGGATGATTGTCACAAACACCGTGTGATTACCTAGAATGCCTCCATCGGAGTTAGTCTCTGCATCTGTGCAGATGTCACCGAAAATAAAATTGATCTTCTCCTCTGCGTGCAGCTCGTTTGAAGCCCCGTGGACTGAGTTCTGGAGGACGCTTCCGGCAAATCGAGCTCTCAGGGATTTTGGGGACGTCACCTTGGCCTGCTCTGGGTCTGTGGGGCCCATCATGGCTCTCCATTCCTCCACTGCATTCTCCTTGGTCAGGACAAGTATCATGCAGGGTCCACTAAAGAAAAGAATGGGGAAATGAGAATTTATCAAAGAATTTATTTTCATCATGATGGATTACTGTCCATACTGTCTTGTATTTAAACAATTCTGATTAATTATGACATTACTTTATAAAATATGAGCTAAATATTGACAAAAATCAAATTCTTATTTTAAAGTTTAATCGAGGAAATCTTAAACTTTTCATGCATGGGTAAAATAACGCACTGTAAATCCAATATTTACATATATTAATGAATAATTTTTTGTCAGTTTTAGTTGTTACTTGCACACCCTGCAGGGAAAAAAGCATCTTGCTGCAGCACCTGCAGCTTTAAATACTATCTCAACATCCTGCTGGTGTTTCTAGAACAGGTGTGTCCAACCTAAGGCCTGGGGACCAAAGGTGGCCAGTTCAGCTTGATAATCCGTCCTGCTAAACTTGTCCGCAGTATGTATATTGTTTGTATTGTGATTATAACAGGAATAGGTAGGAAACAGGAGGCAGAGTTGGGGGTGGCAGAGTTAAAGATTCTCTTTAGGAGAGACAAGGATCAAGAATGAGACAATTAGAGGGACAATACAGACAGGAAGGTTTGGAGAAAAAACTAGAGAAGACAGATCTAGATGGTTTGGACATGTTCAGAAGAGGGACAGTGGATACATTGGTAGAAGAATGATCCTAGAGATGGAGCTACCAGGTAGGAGACAAAGAGGAGATTGATGGATGCAGTGAGGGAGGGCATGGAGGTAGTCTGAGTCAGAGTGGAAGATGCAGAGGACAGGGTGAGATGGAGAATGTTGGTTCGCTGTGGCAATCCCTGAAAAAGGCACAGGCCGAAAGGAATAAAAAGTTTGTTTTGTGATGATACTTCCATATTTTCTCTGTAACGCCCAATTTAACATATAGATTGTACACACAGGGCTGAAAGTCTTTATACTTGACTTTTCCATGTCCTAACCTGTGTCTCCAATTTTAGGACCAATTGTGGAATCAAAAGGTTTGCCCCGGCCTGTTCTAGAAGCTTCCACTAGAGGTCAGACACCAGTAAGTCACAAACTCCCAGTCTGATATGAAATAGTTCACCAGGAAAGACATTTTCAAGATCAAAAGACGCTCTGAACAGAGATGCCAAGGGCTTTGTCTGTGGTCGTCTCAAGTGGCAATGAACAAATGACACGTTAAACGAACCGACACATGAACTCCACCAGCTGCTCAAAGAAAGGCTTCCCCCTGTGCTCCTTATAAAACTCCTCAGCCATTTCCTTTGATAGCACCGTCTCCTTCAGCTGGGCCACAGTGAAACCCGTGGCCTGGATCTCGTCCAGTATTCTCTCTGAGAGAGGCGATAAATAAAAGATGTTAAAAGGACCAGTTCATTATCTCTCCGTCTGTATAAGCACAGGTTAATATTTACAAGTCCGTCTCATTCCAGATGACCTTTGTGCTCCTCCATGGCATCTGGTTTGATGACTGCCAGTGTTCGCTGCATAGGGAAGAAGAAGTTAATCTCTCGCTCTGCCTCTTCCTGATTTGCACTTCCATGGAGCTGGTTGATGGGCTCATTCTCCACAGCAAACTGAGCTCTCAGACTGAAAGATGAAGGACAGAAAGTGCAGAGAATAACGAGTGCTTCCTGGAAATATATTTAACCAAAAGTTCCTTTACATAGAAATGAGTGGACTTTTAGTTCAGCACAGGGGGATAGAAAAGAAAGTGTGTATAGTTTTTTGTAGTAACTCCAGATGTGGAGAGTCTATATCTTTGGGGGAAAAAAAGAGCTTTGTCTTCCTCTGTCCGTATCAGCATGATGGACATATTATTCTAGGTATATTTTTAGGACCTTACGGTGATGATTGCTAAATGATTGTGTTTTAAACTACCGTATTTTCCGGACTATAAGCCGCAACTCTTGTTACAGAATTTCAACCGTGCAGCTTATGCAGAGATGCGGCTAATGTATGCATTTTTTCTAACGGCCTCCAGGGGCGCTCGAGCAGATAAGGTAAGAGTGAGACAGGTGCTGTCGAGGAAGACGCAAGTCACAACCGCCAATAAACACCATAGTACTCCTCAGCCATTTCCTTTGATAGCACCGTCTCCTTCAGCTGGGCCACAGTGAAACCCGTGGCCTGGATCTCGTCCAGTATTCTCTCTGAGAGAGGCGATAAATAAAAGATGTTAAAAGGACCAGTTCATTATCTCTCCGTCTGTATAAGCACAGGTTAATATTTACAAGTCCGTCTCATTCCAGATGACCTTTGTGCTCCTCCATGGCATCTGGTTTGATGACTGCCAGTGTTCGCTGCATAGGGAAGAAGAAGTTAATCTCTCGCTCTGCCTCTTCCTGATTTGCACTTCCATGGAGCTGGTTGATGGGCTCATTCTCCACAGCAAACTGAGCTCTCAGACTGAAAGATGAAGGACAGAAAGTGCAGAGAATAACGAGTGCTTCCTGGAAATACATTTAACCAAAAGTTCCTTTACATAGAAATGAGTGGACTTTTAGTGCAGCACAGGGGGATAGAAAAAGAAGTGTGTATAGTTTTTTTGTTGTAACTCCAGATGTGGAGAGTCTATATCTTTGGGGGAAAAAAAGACCTTTGTCTTCCTCTGTCAGTATCAGCATGATGGACATATTATTCTAGGTATATTTTTAGGACCTTACGGTGATAATTGCTAAATGATTGTGTTTTAAACTACCGTATTTTCCGGACTATAAGCCGCAACTCTTGTTACAGAATTTCAACCGTGCAGCTTATGCAGAGATGTGGCTAATGTATGCATTTTTTCTAACGGCCTGCAGGGGCGCTCGAGCAGAAAGGGTATGAGTGAGACAGGTGGTGTCGAGGAAGACGCCGAAGTCATAACCGCCAATAAACACCATAGAAGAAGAAAAAGTACACTAACGCGCTTTGTACATGAATAAAATTAGCTCATCATGGAAAATGCAAAAAATGAATGGATTGTGTGCAGCTTATAGTCCGGAAATTACGGTAATAATCAAATTTGGTGGAGGACCACAGATAAACCCTGTGTGTCACTTTTGATTGGCTATTTCAGTGTTCCCCCAACACTTTTTTGCAACATGGAACGGTGAAATGTCAAATACTATTTTCACAGACTGGTCGTTAAGTTGTGGCAAATAAATACCAGCTACTAAAAGTTAATTTCCAGTGTTTTGAAATATTTTCCTACCTATAAAATCTTCCTACCCAAATTAACTGTGCATGGGCACAACAAGGGTTTTCCAAGTGCACACAGCCTATAATTTTCTGCTACCAGACCAGTATAAAAAGTTAGAATCTTGAATCAATGATTTTGAGTTTATTGTTGTTGTCTTCACTGAGAAAATATTTCCTAATCAAATATAGTTGCATTATTGATGATGGAATCCTAGCCATTCTATTGGTCAGTTCTTTTGTTGATATGAGTATGGATCAAGTGGAAGTAATAGCCACATTATTTCTCTGCGGCCCAGCATCAATTCATCCACGGGCCGGTACCGGTCCTTGGCCCAATGGTTGGGGACCACTGGTCTATTTAGCTGTCAAGAAATAACTTTAAATATATTTGTCTTAAATAAATGTCAATTATATTACTTTAACATTTACTAACTTAGTATACTAACCTATTACTAACTTTTTTCCCAGGATTTTTTTAATCCTCAAATTGGTCTCAGAGACTTTTTGAGTCTTCTCAAATCATGTTGCTCAGAGGTTCATGTTCAATTCTGCTGGTTAAATTACTGTTAGTTGCTGTATTACTCTTAAGTAATACTTATTGTTTACAAATCGCTTAGCCCGTGAAAATATATTAGCATTTATGTTTAATAATGGTCAATAAATACAACGTCTGACTTTTTAAATATGGGATCCCAGAAAAACTGTTTGGAAGAGCTGGGATAATGGAAGAACGTCTCACCACTCAGGATTCTCTTTGGCTTTGTTGACATCTGGAGGACCAAGGATGCTCCTCCAGCGTTGGATGGCCCCAGTACTGACCAGAGCCAGAGCCAGCACTGGACCACTTTTAAATACACAGATGAAGATGAAGTAGATCTTATAAATACTCCACTAGTACTACTGAAGTTCAGACATACTGCAGGTTACCTGGTCATGCTTTTCAGTAGCATGGGAAAGTAGTCTTCCTCCACATGTTGGGAGTAGAACTGTCTGACCTGCTCCTCGGTCAACATCACCTCTCTCTGTAAGGCCACTGAGAAACCTGCCTGGTGGATCTGAGAAAGGATGTCGTCTGCAACAAATGTTATGAAGGAGTTAAGAGTTGAGGGCAGTAAAGGAGTTTGAAATGAGTTTCTGAAATTGTGTTTCAATAATGCGTCTTCAGAGCAGTGAGGCATGTGACTGGTCTATTGCAGGGTTATTGAACTATTTTTACACATCATTTCAGTGCAGCCACTGCATTAAAAACCCAATATAGACGTTACAAAATACTACAAAACTACAAAACAAAACTTTGCCCTGTTTTAAAGCAGATAATATTTGTCGACCACAGATTTTTTGCATTGTTTGTCATCAGATATGTTGTTGTTCCATTTGTCAGACCAGATGTTAAACAGTAAAGTTGTATTATTTTCCACAGTGTGTAATAGAATGTGTGCTTTACAAGCAACACACTCTAGTTTGACCTCAAAATTAACTTTTTAAATAAATAATAAATAATATTGACAATAGCCCTGGTTAGTATTAAGAGAATAATTTAACAAATTCGTGTAAATTTTCACATTTCCTAACTTTTAAAACTCTTCTTCTACTCCTTTCGGCTTGTCCCTTTTTCAGTGGCTGCCACAGCGAGACAACAATTTCCATCTTCCCCTGTCCTCTGTATCCTCAACTCTAACTCCAACTACCTCCATGTCCTCCTTCACTGCATCCATCAATCTCCTCTTTGTCTCCTACCTGGTAGCTCCATCTCTAGGATCATTCTTCTACCACTGTATCCACTGTCCCTCCTCTGGACATGTCCAACCTATCTTAACCTAGCTTCTCCAGCTTTTTCTACAAACCTCCCTGTCTGTGTTGTCCCTCTAATCCCCTCATTCCTGATCCTGTCCATCCTTGTCTCTCCTAAAGAGAACCTCAGCATCTTTAACTCATCCAGCTCTGTCTCCTGTCTTCTACCTATTCCTAGTGTCTCCAGTCCATCCTTCTTGGCTGGTCTCACCACTGTCCTGTAAACTATTCCCTTCACCTTAGCTGACTCTCTGCTATCACAGATCACTCCTGAAACCAATGGGAAAAATTTAACTTATTTGCATTTATCCTCACAATTCCTAACTTTAAAAAATGTAAAGAAAATCTGTAATATCAATGCCCTTAAATACCAAATAGTCAACTAGTCAGGATCGTGAACCTCCTGAGTCGACAAACATGCAACAGTCTGTGTTTTTTTTTCCCAACATGTTTAGCAGATCCGAGAGAACAGTCCCAGATAATACATCACCAGGAATATCGTCCTATAACTGTACGACTGTGCTAGTGCTTTGGCACCTTTCCTCTCTCTGGCAACGTCAGGCCGGATCAGAGCCAGTGTCCTCTCCACAGGCTCTTCCTCCCCATCCTGCTTCTGTACCGAGGCTCTGCTAAAGTTGGGGAAGAAGAAGGCGAGCTCCCTGCTGGCCTGGTCGCTGTCCTCACTGCCGTGCACTGCATTGAACACTGGCTGTGTGCCGTATTGTGCCCGCAAGCTGCAGGAAGCTATCACAGATCACTCCTGAAACCAATGGGAAAAATTTAACTTATTTGCGTTTATCCTCACAATTCCTAACTTTAAAAAATGTAAAGAAAATCTGTCATATCAATGCCCTTAAATACCAAATAGTCAACTAGTCAGGATCGTGAACCTCCTGAGTCGACAAACATGCAACAGTCTGTGTTTTTTTTTCCCAACATGTTTAGCAGATCCGAGAGAACAGTCCCAGATAATACATCACCAGGAATATCGTCCTATAACTGTACGACTGTGCTAGTGCTTTGGCACCTTTCCTCTCTCTGGCAACGTCAGGCCGGATCAGAGCCAGTGTCCTCTCCACAGGCTCTTCCTCCCCATCCTGCTTCTGTACCGAGGCTCTGCTAAAGTTGGGGAAGAAGAAGGCGAGCTCCCTGCTGGCCTGGTCGCTGTCCTCACTGCCGTGCACTGCATTGAACACTGGCTGTGTGCCGTATTGTGCCCGCAAGCTGCAGGAAGCCAGAGGGGAGAGGAGTGAGGAGAGCAGATGGTTGCTCTGCTGGTGCTCGACCAAAGAGAAGCACAATGTTTGGGTGTGTCTGACGGAGCGGACCAGAATGTGCTGTTCGTGCTCTCATCCATTAGACAGTAGATCGAGGTTGTTTCCTGCTGTGTCACTAATAAATATGTCCATAACTAAGTCTCTGTTTTGTGTCAAGACGGACGGTTGACGTGTCCGTATCTACACAGACATCTATGAATAGGTTCCAGTAACTGACCTGTCTGGCTTTTCTCTTCTGGCTTCTTCTGTGTCCGCTGGGCCAATGAACTCACGCCAAGCTGGGACAACATTGGCAGAACCTTCAGCCTGAGACAGCACCAGAATATGGGAGGGACCGCTGGACATGAAGTGGACCAGCTCCTCAAAGTAAGCCTTTGATCAAAGACAAGAAAGATATGTTACCTTAAATACAATCATACAATCATTAATTATTTTACAACTTCTGTGATTAATCTGATTATTAAACTTCGAGCTTCTTAAAGCCATTATTAATATCCTATAGTGCACAGGTGTCAAACTCAGGCCCGGGGGCCAACTTTAGCCCACAGTTTAATTATATTTGGCCATTGAGATCTTATCAAATGTGTACTACAGTTAAACCCCCTATATGTAGCCCTTACGTACTGGAAGTTTTTGTAGTATAAACCAGTGTTCCCCAAACTTTTTTGCGCCACAGACTGGTTTAATATCCCGTACTATTTTCACGGACCAGTCGTTAAGTTGTGGCAGATAAATACCCCTTATTAAAAGTCAATTTCCAGAGTTCTGAAATATTTTCCTACCTATAAAATCTTCCTACCTGAATTAACTGTGCATGCACACAACAGGGTGTTTCCCAAGTGCATCCAGCCTATAGTTTTCTCCTACCAGACTGGTATACAAGGTTAGAATCTTGTATCAATGACTCATTTTGAGTTTATTGTTGTTGTCTTCACTGAGAAAATATTTCCTAATCAAATATAATTGCATTCTTGATGATGGAATCCTAGCCATTCTATTGGTCAGTTCTTTTGTTGATATGGGTATGGATCAAGTGGACGTAATAGCCAGATGGGGCTAAAAGGAAACATTATTTCTCTGCAGCCCAGCACCAATTCACCCACGGATCGGTAACAGCTGTCTCAATATAGTTGCATTATTGATGATGGAATCCTAGCCATTCTATTGGTCAGTTCTTTTGTTGATGACTCATTTTGAGTTTATTGTTGTTGTCTTCACTGAGAAAATATTTCCTAATCAAATATAGTTGCATTATTGATGATGGAATCCTAGCCATTCTATTGGTCAGTTCTTTTGTTGATATGGGTATGGATCAAGTGGAAGTAATAGACAGATGGGACCAAAAGGAAACATTATTTCTCTGTGGCCCGACACTAATTCACCCATGGACCGGTATTGGTCCCCATCCCAGTAGTTGGGCACCACTAGTACAAGCGAAGTATGCACTTAAATAACAACAAATACAGTATGTATTTTGTTGTAGATCTGTAAAAAAGATTAAATTAAGTTTCATATTTGTTGAAACTTTTATTAACCTTTGGCTGTTACAGGATTTTTTTTTTATAAAAAAGTCAACATTTAATATCTGGAGAGCAGGGAAAACATGCATATTTACAGGTAATTTTTAAAAATGTCAATAAATATTGAGTTTGACCTGTGCCCTAATGACAATTTTTAGTTTCGGGCCACTGTGCAACTGAGTTTGACACCCATGCTATAGCGTGACATGATGCAGCTTTTATTCGTTCTGCAGTTTTAAGACTCCCCGTTGTAAAACGTCCTTTTACAACAAGATTACAGTTTATCAAACAAAAACGTCACATGAGTCCAATCTGCTTTATTATAGGAAACCATCTAAAAACATTAACTGTATTTATTTTACAGTCCCATCACGGCAGAGGATCCCAACAGATATAAAGGGATATGAATGCATTGAGCTCAAAGCATAAACAGTGTCCTTGAAATACCAGTCGCTCACATCCTTGAAAAACACACAAATGATCCATGTGAGGATATTGACACTGCAGTTACAGCTGTTATGGGCAATGAATATGAATCAGGACGTCTCTGATGACATGTCTGTGTAGATAACAGCGTGTATTGTGAATTAATTGATCATTTTGTATTAGAGCAACAGTAAATGGATGGGCTGTTGTTTATATACAGGAAATACAGGGATATAGTTCATGCCCATGTGTTAAAATACGTTAAATTGATTTATTTTGGCTTAATTTCAAAAATTATTTTTGAATGAAAAAACTTAATGGATAAAGTCAAGGCTTCATTATCTCATACCTCTGTTGTTCTGTGTTGGTAAAAATCGCGAGCCTCAGACTCTGACAGCGTTCGTTCCACACGGGCCAGGATCTCAAATCCTGCATCTTGTATCTAAAGATGGGGAAAAACCAGGAATATTGTATGTGAGAAGTTCAACTCCTCTAGAAATGGAAAAGAAAAATCAAATTCCCTTCGCACCTTCATGATAATCTCATTTGCTTTGCCGTGAGCGACAGCATCTGGTTTGATGATGGCAACGGTGTAGGATTTACTGACTGGAACTGCAGCAGAGCAACAACGACGACAACATCAACACCATAAACAGTGTCAACAAACAGATAACTTCATTGACAGAGATGAGATCAAATTAATTGAATTTTACCACTGATGTTTTCTTCATTCTGCAGCTGCTGAGGCTCCTCCTCCTCCTCCTCCGCTTCTTCATTATCCTCATTCACCAAACCTTCATCCTTAATCTAATGAAGAAAGAACAGGGACAGACAGGAAATAACAGACACTGGACACCCTGGAGCATCATCTGTCTTTGTCCAGTCCAGCTCTGGGACATGTCAGGACAATAAACTCCTTCCTCCTTAACTACATCCTTTATTTCTCAATCCGTCTGATCTCATTTTTGATCATCTACGGCCACGTCACTCACCACTTTGCGTTCTCCTCCTTGCTCCAGGACCATCTTCTCTTTGGCCAGTTCTTCTAAAATAATCTTCTGGAGTTGTGGTGCATTGGCCCCCCGCAGCACAGACACCAACCCTCCACCCTGTCAAACACATGACAGGAGACTAGACCCTCTGAACCTGAGTTTTCCAAATTAATCTACTTTTTATTTTCTTTACTAATAATAAAAATCGGGGTGCGTCTGTCTCTCCACCTTAGGAGAGACAGACGCAGATCTTAGGTCAGCTGCATTTGGGAAATAAGTTTGATCAGCCCTCTCATTGGATTGGGTGGGCCTGACTGACAAGTGGCTACGCCTATACCTGAGGAGAAATCTGACATTTGCCCAAGCTTGGAGCTCTATTAGAACCTGAATAGAACCTCTCTTGGAGCGCTTTCAGAGGAGGAGTCTTTGCCTCATTGTGTTTGTAGCAGAAACAATGATGTGTCTGCCCCCCAGTGGACACACGTGAATGACAAACGCGTCAAATACACATTTCTGTGTTATTTACATATTTTATAGACAACATAAAAAAATTTATAATGCATACAGTATATATTTCATGTAATAAATATATTACATAAAATATGTAATATATGTATTGCATAACAATATAAAATATATGATACATATATTTTATGTTGTATAATATATAAAATAATAAAATATATAATAATATAATTATAAAATATATGAACAGTAAATATAACAAAGTGTTTTTAAAATGCTCTTCAAGGTGTTTTTAGAACCTTTAACTAAGTATATAAATTATTATAATGTGTCACTTTTGTATCTATCCAGGTCGTTTAACCCAAAAATAGTGACTTTCAGGGCAACCGGACATAGTAGGTAGTAGGCAGGAAGACTCACCCCATAGAACAGGAAAGTGGGCTCACATTTACCTCGATACCTCTCCAAGGCATCGATACTGTCAGCCTCGGCCTGCGCACACACACACAAACACACACATACTCACTCAGGGATGCATACGTTATTTATAACCTGACCTTTTCGCTTTTAAAACAATTTTCAATTCTTACTGTGGCGAAATGTAACAGGTCATCGCCCAATTCGTTCTTAATTTTCCGTAGCAGGCTGACGACTGCCCGGCAGGGGCCGCACCACTGCTGGTAGACGTCCACCACTGTCCAGAGAGGGGCGGGGTCAGAGTTTGACAGACACACAGGGGAAGAGAGGAGTGTGGCGGGAGTTTTTTAAATCTGCAGTTCCACTAATGATCACAGTGGGGCAGCAGCAGCACACTTTATATTTTTGACTCCACTTTTAGACAAGCCTTATCTTTATTGACTGTATTAAGCAAATAAGGCAGATAAAAGAAAAGAATATGGAGTATATATGCAGTACAAATATACATGTATGGATATATATGTATTTAAAATACGGGACAGATACTGTATATGTTTCATTAATCTGTGTTCAAATGTTATAAAACTTCAAAATAATTTGGATCTTAATCTTCCAAATAAATATAAATGTTAAATTAAATTAATATTATGTATAATATAATTTATATTTACTTTTATTATATATAAAAAATGTATTTGTAATTTTAGCCATTTTTAATATAAATGACTAAAATGACTATAATGTATATACTATTATACTATAATGTATAATATCACTATAATACTATAATAGCAATATATCATATATTTATATATACTTTAGCATATATTTTTATATAATATGATATGATATATGTCTATAGCTATGATTAAAATCCAATTTTGTCTTTGCAGTCTTAATTGAAATAAAAATAAAATATATTTATACTGTATATAAAATATAATATATATTTATATTTCTGTAAAATTTGATATTGGATCCCTCTCATGGCAGAAGCTTATATAAAAGTTAATATGTATTATGTGTATTTATATATTATAATATTTTATATTATTATAGTATTATTTATGTTTACTGCTTTGATTAAGATCCAAATTTGTCATAGAACCACATGTAAATATTATCTTAAATATCAAAAATGTTTAATTTATATTATGTATATAAATACATGCAAATATATGTACAGAGGAAGAGAGATGGACTATACATTTTCTGCGCTGATCCATATTTGTCTTTACAGTTTCAACCCAAAGGTTTAGAAAATCTTGATGAGTAAATACCTTGATTGTTGACAACAGTTATATTTGTCATGGAGGTCAAAACAGGGTCATGCTCACAATGACTGTACAGCTCCATCATTCACAGCTTCACACTTTTCTTCCTTTTTTTCTGTCATATTTTATACTATAATCAATTACATAGGTTCAGCACAGATGGGATTTTTTTCCCTGATAGATTTTTATTCCGAGCACATCATTTAACCATCGACTAACTGCCGTCTTAGTAATTATCACCTCATTAGTCCTTGAAGGATCCAGACTGTACTGATATAGTTACATTCTCATGGATTCACCACTTAGATGATGTGCGTGATAGAGCACAGTGATCAGTTATTCCTTCTGACTAATAAAGGTAACAACCAGCTTCAACCTGTCTTTATTCCAGCTCTGTGAGTGGGCGGCCATGTTTGACTCTGTTTTTTCTCTATTTCTTTTTTAAATCAAATAAACTTTTACCTGTCAAACCTTTGGTTGCCAACATCTCCTCCCACTGCTCCTGGTTTGTGACGGACACCTGGAGGAGGAGATCACAGAATATCTCAGCTTCAGAACCGTATCAGGCAGAAGAGGAAGGAAAGAAAGCAAACTTCTTCTTGTGATCCACACCGCTGGGCACAACGACACGTGACCCATCACCGTAGTGACCAGTGGGCAGCTTTGAGCTCCTGGGGAGCAGTGGGTGGGGACGGACCCTTGCTCAGTGGTAACCTAGTAGGTGAACATGGAACCTTCCAGACTTCATTCTGGTTCCTCAACCACTAGGCCACCATTGCCTCAAGAGCAAGGTAAAAAAGTACAACATAAAGGAGGGACAGTGGATATATTGGTAGAAGAATGATCCTAGAGATGGAGCTACCAGGTAGGAGACAAAGAGGAGATTGATGGATGCAGTGAGGGAGGACATGGAGGTAGTTAGAGTCAGAGGAGAAGATACAGAGGACAGGGGGAGATGGAAAATCTTGACTCATTGTTGCAACCCCTGAAAAAGAGACAAGGCGAAAGGAGACATAGAAGAAGATTTTCTTTTTTTCTAATATTAATATCTGTCCTATCTTCCTGTTTTTTCTCCTTTCTTACACAGTAGTTGATCTTCTCATGGTGTCTACTTCTCATCATCTTGCTCAGTCTCTATTTCTCAGTCTGCTCTATTTAATCTCCATTAAATTATCATTGTCTCGTCTCCATTTCTCCTCGTTTCAGTTCTCCAGTCCTCCAGAAACACAACAATCCATAATTTTTAACCACATCTATTTTTTTTCATTTACTCAGTTCTTCATCCTTTCCTTCAGCATCTGGAGCACTTCTCTCTGGATTCTCTCCTTCCTTAGTCTCAGTCTCTGTCTTATCCTCGTTTTCTTCCATTCTTTTTCTCGATTTCTCTCTCGTTCTTTCTCTTCCACTCATACCAACCTGCAGACTTGCTTCTTTCTTCTTTCCAGCCATTTCTTTCTTTATTCCACTCTATTGAAGCGATGTTATATCACGTGGTGAAAGTCGGGTGTTTTAAGTGGTTGTTTGCGGTGCTTGGTTGCTAAGCAACAGTGATTTCCTCTTCCTGGGGGGGCGAGAGTCGTGTCTCATTTACACTTAACTTTTTTTTTTAATTAACCTTTTTCTGTTCGTGAGAACTCTTTTGGAATTATAATTATTTTTGTTATCGGTAAAATAATTATTTAATTGAGCTTGGAGCTTGCAGTCAACCCTGGCTGTTGTCCTCTGCTGCCTCTCAGTGGTCACTGAGGAAACAGCAAGTAGCTTAAACGGACGGTTAGTAGGATTCGTAAATTAGCCTTGGAACCCTAACGTCCAGCAGTCGAAGAGTGAGTTTTTCTTTTTTTCTAAATCATAAACGTTCAACTCAACCACTTACAGTATATTTCTAAGTTATTTCTTTTTTTTATTAGTTTTCTTATCCTTTCTTCGTTTTTTTTAAATCTTTTGTTCGGTGCTATCTTGCTACTCCTGAGAGATTAATAAAGTTCTACCTATCTAGAGCTAGACCTATAAATCTGTCTGTCTGTCTATCTGTCTGTCTACTTAGCTGTCTATCTATCTATCTGTCTATCTATCTATCTATCTATCTATCGGTCTGTCTGTCTGTCTATCTCTCTACCTAGCTGTCCGTCCGTCTGTCTGTCTGTCTACCTACCTACCTACCTAGCTGTCTGTCTACCTACCCACCTACCTATCTGTCTGTCTGTCTGTCTTCTCCCTAGTCAAATTTCCTACTTGTCTTCTTCTTTTTCTTACTTGTCTTTACATTATTATTATTTTTCTTCATCTCCTTCGTGTCTTCTTCTCTTTCCTCTGCTGTAGAAAACCATGGGTTTTTAGCTGCTTTAGTCTCTAATCACATGTAACCTGGACTCGTCAACTCCTGAAAACTCAGACTCCAATAATAGGACGGATATTTGGGGATGGATTCCTGGGATACTGAGGAAAATTTGACAAGATGTTTATGTGACGCATTTGTCAACTTTTTTTTATTTTACTGTTGGCTTCTGGAGCAGTGGTGTCCTAGTGGTTAAACATTTGGACTTGAGTCCAAAGAGTTTAAGGTTCAAGTCCACAAGCTGCCAAGTTACCAGGGTGCTCAAAGCCGCCCACTGTTGACTTTGGTGACAGGTTAAATTCGGCTTTTGTGGTGTGTGTATCCCAATGACAAGGAGTTAGCTTTCCTTCCTTCCTTCCTTCCATCCTTCCTTCTTTCCTTCCTAACCCTGCACTAGAATTCCAATGATAAGCAAGTGATTGACATAAAGAAGCAGCACATGTTTCTCAGGCTCTTCCATTCAAAGGTCATTTCATTTGTATTCATGCAGTCTGTTACCAACAACATGTCATCTGTGTAATGTTAACATTTCCTCAGCTGTAAGTGTGGACGCCACAGTGATTCCCCTAACTGTACCATCACACCTTTACCCACCAAAGTGATTAAACCACTTGTGAATGTTCTTCCCCAATCCATATCAATGAGCTGCTGCTCTTCAGTGGTTTCAGCTCCATAGCAACCACATTCACAGTGGGCCCAGAAAAGCAAGTTGCACAATTAGAGCAATTTCCAGGAGAGTCATATCACAGTCCTCTGTGACAGTGAGAAATTATAATATTTAAAAAATATTTAGAATGGATTTTTTTATTTTTCACCTTCCACAACAGCTTCACGTTCTTTGCCTCACACAGATATTGTAGGTTACAGTGCATAACATTTGAGTAAAACCTGTGTTTCATGGTGAGGTTATTTATGCAGCCAGATGAAAACAACATTTTCCCATTGTTTGTCACGACTGCTGTGATGAGGTCCTGACACAAAGCTTTTAGCACAAAAATAACATTCATACTGTGATTGCAGATTGTGTTGTTGCAAAAATGATTGCGTTTGTTCCGTCAGTGCATAAAGAAACACTGACTGCTCCGGCACAGGGAGGCATGTCCTCACCACATAACTGAACATTATTGAAGTAATGAAGGAAAGGAAGGAAGGAGGAAGGAAGGAGGAAGGCAAACTCCTCGTCATTGTGATTCACGTCACAGCGCACAACGAAATGTCACGTCTGTATTTAACCCATCACCAAAGTGAACAGTGATTAACTTGGAGCGCCCGTGACTTGGCTGTGATTGGGGGACGGTGCTATGCTCAGTGGACCTCAGGCAGTTGGTGGATTCGAACTTGGAACCCAGTCCGGTTCCTTAACCACTAGGCCACCACTGCCTCCACCAATGACAGTCTGATGAAAGCGAATCTCCATCAGTGAATTCCACAATTGCATTCTTTGCAGTTAAAGATTGAGTTTAAATACTTTCAGTAAAATATAAATTTTATACACAGGATGTGAGAATTCAGAATGAAGATTTCGTAGGAGGCTAGAGACCAATAGGTGGGAGTTTTCTTCTGTGAAAGTTTCTTCCTGTCTTTTTTAGTTTAAGTCATATCATTATGGAAGAAAAAAATTCCTGTTCTTCTTCTATCACAAGGTTCAGGAAGAAATACATTCATGGAAAAAAATGATCAGACCACTCATGTCTCAATTACTTGTACATCTTAAGGCCTGGTACCACTTAAAGTATATTACCCGAAGAACACACTGGTCTAGTCCAGTGGTCCCCAACCACTGGGGACCAGTACTGGTCCGTGGGTGAATTGGTGTCGGGCCGCAGAGAAATAATGTTTACTTTTGGTCCCATCTGTCTATTACTTCCACTTGATCCATACCCATATCAACAAAAGAACTGACCAATAGAATGGCTAGGAT
>JAFBJS010007271.1:102281-121643 GCA_016785265.1 Paraplagusia blochii
GCCTATAATTTTCTGCTACCAAACCGGTATACAAGGTTAGCATCATTATGAGTCCTAATCAAATATAGTTGCATTATTGATGATAGAATCCTAGCCATTCTATTGGTCAGTTCTTTTGTTAATATGGGTATGGATCAAGTGGAAGTAATAGCCAGATGGCGCCAAAAGGAAACATTATTTCTCTGCGGCCCGGCACCAGGTCACCCACGGACCAGTACTGGTCCCCGGCCCAGTGGTTGGGGACCACTGTTTTAAAGCCCCTATCTTTCTGTCACTGACTGGACCTGCTGTTTTAGCAGCCATTGTGGTCCACGGGTCAGAGATTCTTCAGACCTGGTTAATATGTTTTTTGTATGCGATTTATTGGTGAGTCCAGATGTTAGAAACCGTTGACTCTTGGTCCATCTCACCTGTGTGGTCACTGTTAACCATGGGGCACTGAGGTGAAATTACTCTCTCAGACCCTCCAGGAGATTGGCTGCTCCACTGACGCAGAAGTGCCTTCAGTGCTGATAATTCCAGCTGATACCTGGTCTTGTTGGAAAACACGAAGCCCCCCAGGGGCGTCCATGGCCGCAGTAGGGGTCAAACTCCAAAAAAATAAAGTCAAATCAAACCTATTAAGTGAATTAGGAGACGTCTGCGGCTGTGTGTGTAATTGGTTCTGTGTTATCGTCCTCGTGCCAGATAGGCGCTAATTGAAAAGCTGGTTTGTTAGAGTGGAGATGGTCTTCAGGGGGTTAGGGTTGGGGTTTAAAGGTCTTGTTCCAGATAGCCTTTCCAATGATTACAGATAATAGAGTGCGTCTACCGATGCCTTTGGCTCTCTCACGTCTAATTCCCCCGTCAATTTCCTCTGCTTCCGTTTGCCCACAGCACCTGTGAAAGTAGAACTCCGTGAAATAATAATAAATATTTTATTCAGATGTTAAGGCTTTATTGTTATTATCACAACCAGTATTTTTTTCTCACTGTTCTGTACAGCTTGTGTTTGAGGGCAAAGTGAGTCAAGATGAAAAATTCATCTTGAGGTGGGTTTTTTGTTTAACATAACAAAGGATGTTAGATGTTTTTTTTTTGTTCTGTCTGTTCTCTTGAGACTGTTCTTACTCAACCTGTTGGCTGCAGGGGTTCACTCTCTGAATTGTTCTGGTAACAATGGTACTAGTGAGAAATACAAGAACAAACTCATCTGCTTATGCTATGGCTTAAGGGTTGAAAACAGTGATCATTCGTGGAGAAATGCTACCACAGGGACACAACGCTGCTCTGCTTGTACACAGCCTTTTTCCTATAATGTTGCGTAAATTCCAAAAAATACAGTAAAAGAATCTTTCTAGTAGAAATAAAATTGCGATAGCAGAACTGCAATTACTACTATGAACCAAACAAAACCCAATCAAGGGTAAAATCTAAGTGTTCTCAGGCCGTTAGGGTGCAACTGGTCCAAGATTCTCTGATTCTCTAACACACTCATAAAGGCAGACTAAGATATATAACTTTTTTACTGCTGATGTGATGATTTTCTTAGTTTTTTTTTTTCCACCATCTATCTTTGTCCGCTATTACTGAGGGGACAGAAGTCTCCACGACTTTTGCCCTGAAGGTGAACCCAGGAAATTCCGGTCTTGTCTGAATCCTGTAATGGGATCATTGTCACATATCACGGGCAACTGTAACAAATATTATTATTATTATTATCATTTGAGGCACTGTCTGCAGGTTCTCACAGAACACTGGCAATCAATCAATCAAATTTGATCTATACCGTATAGCCCACATTTACAAATCAGATTTGTCACATTGGATTTACAGTGTTGGTAACATCCTCTGTCCTTAGACCCTCAGCCAGGGTAAAAAAAACCTTTTAACAGGGAAAAGAAAACCAGTAGAAACCTCAGGGGAGTTACTAGAACATAAAAATACAATAAAATAAAACAGGTACAAAGCTACAATGACAATGGGCGATTTGATATATATACATATATCTAACAAACACATTTTAAACTACAGGAATCCCTGCCTTCATTTGGCACACAGCACATTCTTCATTGCCTGGATAGTGTGCTATATATTGCGAGATATATTGAAATATGTCTGGAGATTTAGCACTTTCAGAACGAGCCCTTTATACTTGCATCGTCCTAATTTCCTGTTACCACCATTTCATTTTTTTATGATAAAATTTCTTCAACTTAAAACTTGTGGGCCAGTTCTCACAGTTTTTGGTGGGCAAAAAGTCAGTGCATCTTATTAATAAAAAACTTTTCTACATCTATTGTCCAGTAAAACAGTGGTGGAAAAAAGTCTTAAAATTGCGCACGGTCTCAAATGTTATCAGGAAAATATTGCGTCATACTATTTTTTGTGTTTCAAAAGGTGTGGCTGGATTAACCCTGGATTTTTCATTATTCTGTTGTTTACAAGAAGAACTTGACATTTCCAAAATGTAAATTCTCAACATTGCGGGTATGAAAGTCAACAAATAATAATATGTTTAAAAAATGCACAAAAAAAACCCCATCACAACATCAAATTAATGTTGAGGAGTACTGTGGTTGGCTCACAGCAGAGCTTAATGGGGTATCAGAAAATATTTTTTCCACGACTGTATATAAATAAATATAAACAGTTTTTAAGTGGCCCATTATTTGTGTTAGTTGTCACACACAGAGTTTGAACATTTGTTGGGCTTCTTTCCTTAAGAGTTAAACTTCCCACTCCTAAGTGGCTGTCAAGTCCTTCCATTTTTGCACATACAAGTGATAAGTAGCAGCAGTGGATTTAGTCCCTGACCTATTTGGCCATGAGAAGTGCAGAAGAATCAAAAATGAAAAATGTCCCTATCTGAAAGCTCATAATCCCTCACCCTCAGACAAAGCTGCAGCGACACGTTCTGAAGGCGGGTCCATGTGAGATGGGACAGTGTTCGTGTTCCTCTGGCTTCTGTTTTCAAGCGGCACAATCTGTGACTCTCTGATCACTTCGATAATAGCTGACAGCACGGATTACTTTGAGGTCTCATAACCTCACATGATTTTTGGTGTCCCCAGAGCTGCAGATGGCGCAGAATAAGCTGTGAAAGTGGAGCAGGGAGCAGCGATAACTGGCATGCAAATGCGGTGGAAGGCTGAGGTGCACACTTTCTGCATCACTCTTTCATGTCTCCCCCTCATGGTGCATGTGTGTGTGCTGCTCACACTGTAACAGTTAGGGGGTGAAGTGGAGGAGTTTTTCCTGACTTGACTTCCACTGCTGACAAGATCCTCTAAAAACAGAACTGCTCAGAAGGTGGTTCTCAGTTTTCAAGTGGTCTGTGGGAATTTTAACTATATCTAGATGCTTCATAGAAGCTGTCACATTTTTTTTTTTCTTTTTTTCTTTTTTTTGGCCAGAACAGGAAAAAAATCATTCTTTTGCGTAGCGGGATTCTGCCGTCTGGCTGTGAAGAAAGAGAAATGGCACTGAGTCTTGAGCTTCCACTGATGATGCATGGAGGTAACGGACATGTATTATTCAAAGAGAGGTTGCAGTAACAGTGATGTGTCTGATTCACAACACTAGAGGGAACCTCACCCGAAAACTGAATTGTGCCACTATGTTACACAATAACATTTCAGGCTTTAGTTTAATGAATAATAATGAAAAAAGAATCAGGTTCGGGCAAAATGTGAAGAAATTAAAAAAACATAGAGTCATGCATTAATTATCCTTTCAGTTGATGTGTTCATCTGCAGACACACTGCCCTCTATACAGTCATGGAAAAAATGATTAGACCACTCTGCTGTTTTCTTCAATTCCTTGTTCATCTTAATGCCTTGTTCCACTAAAGGTTTATCACCTGGGGGAAACAATGAACACAAAACCATGCAATGACTAAATGCACTGTATTTGTCACTACAATGTTATTGCTAGTGATGTAGGAACGGAAGTGATTTTTGTCACTGTCAATAAAACCATGCAAAATGGCCAGAAATCAGCTCTGAAATTAAACTTAATTATGAGCCTTTTTTATTATTATATTTGTCCAGATTAATGTAGATTAAGTGGAAGCAGACTTTTAAATGGACAAGAAATTAAAGAAACAGTGGTCTAATCATTTTTTCCATGACTGTTTTTTCAATTTCTTCCCATTGTCGTTGCTGTATTTATGATCAAGAAGGTGGCGCTAATGCAATGTCAGAGGATTATTCACATAATATACTCATAAAAAGACAATATAATATTGTTATATCAAAATAATTTGTGAATGCATGTATTGTGTTGTCAAAATTAACCTTGAATTTCTGATAAATGGCCATGTATCCAATTACAATCCAACTCACACTCACTGTAGTGAAGTCCAGGCTCCATCTTCAACTCAGACTCCAGGACATCCACACAGGTGATGTCACCTGTTCAAAGCCACAACAATAACTGTAATAGAATTAGCTCAGTCCGTGGAGCTAATCAGACACAATCGTCACATTCATTGACATTCTGCTGGGCACGCTCTTATCAGCAAACACTATTGTGAGGATACACTGTCTGAAGGCCAAGCTTATCTGCTGCTGCCGGATTGAACAACGCCCTCCACACTACAGCTGTGCTAGACCTCGCTGTCCCACAGTGGGAGAACAAGCTAGAGGTTTTAAGCTTCTATTATGTCTCTTTCTAAGTGATTACAGTTGTGGAAATATGAAGAATAAAGAAGGAAAATTAGATTAACATTTAAGAATCGTGTCTAAAGACATGGAAATTCCATTTGTTGCGTCAAGATTGTTAATTTCTTCCTTCCTATTCTATATAGCTTTCTGTTGCTGTACGAAAAATTGATTCTTTTTCGTCTAATCGTTCACTGATATCTTTGTTTTTCTTGGGCAGCATCAAGGACAAACACATTTAACATAGACTTTTGGCTTGTTATTTATTTACTTTATTTACTTATTTATTCTACTTTTGGCTTGTCCCTTTTTCAGGAGTTTCCACAGCGAGTCAGCAACGTCCATCTCTCCCTGTCCTCTGTATCTTCTCCTCTGACTCCAACTACCTCCATGTCCTCTCTCACTGCATCCATCAATCTCCTCTTTCTCTTCTACCTGGTAGCTCCATCTCTGGGACCATTCTTCTACCAATGAATTCACTGTCCCTCCTCTGAACATGTCCAAACCATCTGAATCTGTCTTCTCTACCTTTTCTCCAAACCTTCCTGTCTGTGTTGTCCCTCTAATCACCTCATTTCTGATCCTGTCCATCCTTGTCTCTCCTAAAGAGAATCTCAGCATCTTTAACTCCTCCACCTCCAGCTCTGTCTCCTGTCTTCTACCTATTCCTAGTGTCTCTAATCCATCCGTCACTTTTCCCTTCACCTCAGCTGACTCTCTTCTAGTGTGCGAGCTAATCTGAGTTTATAATTATTAATGCATCACCAGATATTGTGGCCTGTGGGATGATCTTGTTTCTTAGTGGGAATTGGCAGACGGACCTGTTCTAAAGTAAGAGATCTGAAAACCTTGTCACGCAGTGACATTTAAAAGTCACTTTAAACAGACGGAGCTCTGTGTGTCTCATTTTCTGTACAGACTTTGTTCTGTTCAGCTCTAGGATACGGCACGTTTTCATGCTGATTTGTACTCGCTGAACCTTTTATGACAGTAATTATCTTTAGAACACAACACGGGCCTTTGTTATATAGGCACTGCTTGTATATATGTGTGTGTGTGTGTGTGTGTGTATATATATATATATACACATTGTGATCTGTAGGGGGAGTAGACAGCTGAAAGAAAATTGTGGCAAGACAGAGTAGGTGTGTAAATGAAAAGGGGAACAGAAGAATGGTGGGTTTACAGGGAGCAGATGTGTTGAAGTTGCAAGTTCTTCGGATCAACTGTTTAGCGCAGCGGAAGGGAAGAGAGGTGTCATGCAGGATAGCACAGCTGGAGAAGGAGTGATCTGTGATCAGAAGAGTGTCGGCTAATGTGAAGGGAAAGGTTTACAGGACAGTTTTGAGACACTACAATAGGCAGAAGACAGGAGGCAGAGCTGCAGGTTCAGTTGCCATGTTGTAATGGCATGACTGACACCCACATTACACTGCACCAGTGGCCACGTAGCAGCTGTTGGATTCAAACCTGAACTCTTGCGGACCCAAGTCCGCTTCCTTAACCGCTAGGCCACCACTGACCCCCAGAGCTGAGGATGTTAAAGTTGCTAATATTCCCTCAGAAATTAGGACATTACAGGGACAACACAGACAGGAAGGTTTGGAGAAAAAGCTAGAGAAGACAGATTGAGATGGTTTGGACATGTTCAGAGGAGGGACAGTGGTAGAGAAATAATCCTAGAGATGGAGCTACCAGGTAGAAGACAAGGAGGAGATTGATGGATGCAGCGAGGGAGGACATGGAGGTAGTTGGAGTTAGAGTAGAAGATACAGAGGACAGGGAGAGATGGACGTTGCTGACTCACTGTGGCAACCTCTGAAAAAGGGACAAGCCAAAAGCAAAGTATATCTTCTTCTTCTCCTTTTGTCTTATCCCTTTTCTCAGTGGTTGCCACAGTGACGCAACAATTTTCGTCTCCGAAAGGAAAGTATATGTGTATATGATATTGTCAAGACAGACAGAGGTGAGTGAAAGTCAAGCAAAAGTTCATTCAACTGTGGTTAGCATAATACTCCAAAGTTAGAGAAAATATTGCAGCTTCTGTGCCAAAAGAATTTGACCTTTAAAAACGCACACAACACCACTGAATAAAATACAAAAATGTTAAGAGTTTTCATGGAAAACTGAATTATTACCACAGCAGCTAGGTTGGATTTTTTTCCCACCAGTCACAGACACAACACTCCTTCATTTGCATTCTTCTGGAGTCGGTTTCTCTTCACCTGACGAACGTCTTGTCTGCTCTGGGTCTGCAGGGAAATATCGTTCTCATCAGCCGCTGCATTCTCTGCTCATCTGCTTGTCATAACTTTGTCTGTTTGCTGTTTAATGTCAGCCTGGTCGGGAACGTTACGACTGACGGGAAGTGCGGAGCGCTGTGATGTGAGGTGATATTTCTCTGTGGGTGAGTTCATCTGTGCTGCTGCTGTTGCTGCTGAAACCCTTCACACTACATATTGTACAGTTCCCTGTTAGCATGGACCCTTTCATTAGCGCTTCCTTGAGGTAACACATGTTACGCTGTCAAATGTGTCTTTTATTTCACCTTCAGATTATTTTATCTTTCTGTCTTTCCGTAACATTTTGGGGAAAAATAAAAGTGTCATTTGTAGAAACATAAGACGCCTGTTAGGGTTCCCAACCCATGGGCTGCGGACCTGCACAAGGGTCGCATATGACAATCTTCTTCTATCCTTTCAGCTTGTTTCTTTTCCAGGGGTGTCCACAGTGATTCCACACTTTCCATCTCACCCTGTCCTCTATCTTCTACTCTTACTACAACTACCTCCATGTCCTCCCTCATAGCATCCATCAATCTCCTCTTTGTCTCCTACCTGGTAGCTCCATCTCTAGCACCATTCTTCTACCAATGTATCCACTGTCCCTTGAGATCTCAATCTGTCTTCTCTTGCCTTTTCTCCAAACCTTCCTGTCTGTGTTGTCCCTCTAATGTCCTCATTCCTGATCCAGTTGACAATAATTCATTTTTACGGATTTCTCCAGCTGCATCTGTCTCTGATACTTGATACACACTGAGAAGATGCTGAGCTTGCGTCAAATGTTTTACCTATTGAACATCCGCTACGTTTTTAAAGTGTCTGCTCCAGTTGGGGAGCAAATGTTCTTTATTTAAAGACAAGGACGAGGTCACAGGGATGGTGCTGATGAAGTTGATACACAGTAGTTAAATGTTTATCGTTTCATTCTGTCATTTCATTCCATTTAGATGTGTTTATTGGCCAAATGTTAAAGGTAAGAGGTTTCAGATATTTAATTGGTCTTTAGCGCAAAAGCTGTTCAGGAACCACTCACAAATTCTTGAATCACTGCTCTTACACACAATCAAGCCTTTTCAAAGGGTGATTCTCTAATTATCTGCTGGAGAGCCTTTGCCTTCTTCTTCTTCTCCCTGTTTGCTCTTCTCCTCCAGTGTTCTGAACCCTCCAGCCCTGTAAGTTCAAGCGACAATCAGCTGCCATCGATCACTGGTGCACATGAGAAGAACGGAGCTCAGTGGAGCCGCTCAGCCTGTTGAACATCACAGGGCCTGGGCAATTTCCCAGAATGCAAATCATCTTCAGTGGATCTTCTTTTTTCTCCAAGGGCACTCAATAGAGTCGGGCGTCTAAAGCCTAATGCCCATGTGCATGTAGCCACTGATGAAAGTCATGGAGGAGGCAGCGTCGTGGTGAGGTCGCACGTTGTTTCCATGACATTTAGTCACAGTATCAGAAGCTGAAGAACACATTTGTTTTATTCATATTTTTTAACTATTTAAAAGATTTAGCTCCTACACCTTTTATATACCGTGACTGTTTGAAAAAGTGGTCTCATCTCCATTAGTTTTGGCTTTTCCCTGGTAATGTTTTTACCAAAACAGTGCGTAATATAAATAGTTAAAATTGTCCTAGAATAAAAAAAGAAAATCAATAACAATAAGGGTTTACAGATCAGTACTAAGGACCCTGACCAAGATTTCAACATGTTTCTGGAAGAGTTATACCGATATTTTCATCATCCATCCTTCCATCATTTTCCTCTTACCTGGAGCTGGGCTGTGGGACCAACATTCCACGCATGGACACTTATACGTCCCTGCCCCCAGATTCTTCTTTCAGTTCTTCTGGTAGGATCCTGAGGCTTTCCCAGATCAGTCAAGTGACACTTTCTCTGTCTCCTGAGGACCTCCCAGGAAACGCTTCCAAGAGGAATATGATTTAAATTCCCAAGCCACCTCTAGATATTATCAACATTTAAATAAAATTGATTTTTTTTTTAAGATCCAGTCCATCTGAAACTGCCACCGGCGTCACATCCAAACCTTCCATCCAAATCTAAACTCAGGCTGACATCCATGTTTGTAACATTCTGTAAGAACTCGTCCAGACATCAGTACAGTCCACAACCGTCTCCCACAAAAAGGTGGACCTAAAGGGACTCTTTCATTTCGATGTCTCTTAATTTCCTTAAGTGTTTGACCTCTCCGTCCTGCTGAGGTCTTTGAAACTGGCGTTACTCACGTCTAAGTAATTTAAAAATTGCTCCGTAAGGACTGAACCTTATTATATAGCAGCCTTGGAAAAGAACCGTCAGATGTTCTGCTAGATTTCCTCTGGGACAGGGTGAGAACGGAGGTCTGGGCAACTTTGAAGTACGCTGTGACTTTTGGAATTTCTAAGACCTCTAAGTTCCTAGCAGGAAAAAGGTCTTTTTTTTCAACGTCGTCTTTATTCTCTCCAGGATAGGATGTGTTTTCATGCTGACTCGACTCGGTGAAACTCATTTGATGAATACAAGCACAAACACATACAGTAGACAATGTTATCCAGGGACAAGGCTGCTACGTCTTTAATCACAGATACTGAGACATAAGGAAGACGTTTTTTACACAATGATTAGACGCCATGTTTCTTTGAGAAGGATCTTTTGAAGCACTACACACTCTAACCATGCATTTTTACTGCCGTTTGATCCAGAGAGAGAGACAGCCAGTCCACTCTTAATTATTCATTACAATTTAAAAGACAATATAAATCCTCCCAGCCTCTCTGAAAGGACAGTAATGACATCTCACAGGGTTTTAATGAGGGTTAGAGGACGACCGGAGACACCTGTGGATTTGCTCCCTCCCTCGGTGAAGACCCCCGACTGTTTGTCGAGGAGTAAATACACTGTTGCTTCTTGTGGATTTGTCTGCCACAGTGGCTCAGTGGGTTTTAGACATGTTTTTCTGACAGTAATTGAACCAGTTACCAGGTTAGCAGCCTCCTCTTCACCCCTATGATACCAGGTGTAACGGCTGTTGAGTCTAAGGTTAAGCCAATCCCAAAGCACTGACTTGATTCACAAGAGTTTTCTGAGGAAGGTTAAAGTCATTCACCATGAACAAGATGTTTCTAATACTTTTCTTTTGCTTTACTTTGATTTTTCTCACTGCAAAGAAATCAATGTCAGTATTTTGCTTTTTGTTTGTCATCAGTGGTGTGAACGTTTGAAATGTGTTTTCGGTCGCAAATGAAAAAACTGCCACCAACCATCAAAACACCTGCCGTAAAAGAATTTGTTCTTTTTTTTTTCTTCCACTTCATTCTTTTTATTGTGGCAGGTGACACTGTGGAGCCATTGTGGCGCAGAGGCAGAGAACACCCTGCAGAGGTCGCCACCAGTGTTGGGCAAGATACTTAAAAAAAGTAAATCTTTACTTTTCTAGTTACTGCTCTGAAAAAGTAACTAGTTACGATACTAGTTACTAAATCATAAAAGTAACTAGTTACGTTATTTGTTACTAAATTATAAAAGTAACTAATAACTAGTTACTTTACTTTAAAAACACATTTAAAAAGTTTAGTGTTGTTGTTCTGTAGCAACTATCATAATGAAATGTGATGGAACAATAAAAACAAAATAGATGTTTAGACATTTTGACAGGCATCTTTATCGTCACCTCGACTTCCTCAACCTCACGTGCCGTGGTCTTGCTTATGGGTGTGTGCTGCTGTACCACGTCGCCTGTGTGTGTGAAACTGTTTATTTCCCTATAAGGCAAGAAGACCCGCCCAGATCTCTTTCTGATTGGCTTCAAAATTAGTTATTTCAAGAGCAACTGGACATAGCACTACAACGTCCAGTTGCTCTCGAAGTAACTAATTTTGGATTGAATTACCTGGATGACTGATAATCTATACAGACTTCTGATTGGCTTAGCCTGAAATGTTAACCTATGTCAACCAATCATTGGTCCTTTTCAATGTATGGGTTCAGTTAGTGTGCACGGCCGTCTTTCATGACTGAAACCGTCCGCTTGGACCACAGATAGTAACGAGTAACGAGCCACTTTATGACACAGTAACGATAACTATGTTACTGAATGGGAAAAGTAACTAGTTACTTCATTAGATACTGAGAAAAGTAGTTTCGCCACCAATATCAAAACAACTGCTCACACTCCAGGTCAGTATGCAGTGGTTATTTCAGCCCTAAACTCAGTTTATCACTGCATGTAATCACTTGTTGTCCCTCTGCGACACTGACCGTCCTAGAAGGCCTTCGTTGTTTGTCATCATGTCAGTTACTCGCATGAGACGTCGCAGCAGCGCTGGGCTTTGTGTCCGCTGTTGATAAATGTGACAGTCGCTCACGCCGTCAAGGGACACTGTGTGGTTCAAACAGAGGTAATAATGAAGGAGCTCACCTCTTTATTACCTGTGGGCCCACAGGCTCCACAATAAAAGCTGCTGTTGATGAGTATAGATCGGAATCAGTTTTAAAGGATTTTAACATCGACCAAGACAGGCTGTGATTCTGTCGTAGAAAAATTATATAAACTCACCTTAAAAAAGGTGATTTTTTAATTTAATCTGATTTTTACTGTTGTCTTAACTAACTACAAAAACACTGAAGGCACAAGTGACATCACAGCAAAAAATTTCACTATAAAGATTCCCTGCACTCAATGTATATAACAATAAATCCCACTGGGTAGATGACTCTTCTCCCTCTTTGTTCTATATTTAAAGGGAAGAAATAGGTCACACTCGCTTGTTTCTCTTTTACAATAGAAATAATGCCTTATATATATATTAGATATTATTTATGTTGTTGTCTGGCAACAATTAGCCATTCTACACTATGGTTGTTTTGATTGACAGTTATTTGTATTCAACCAAATTGTGTTATCGTTCCTACTTTTTAAAAATAATGTGATAATCTATGTACAACTTCTTTAATCTTTAATTCCTACACTTTTTAATTCCTTTTTTCCAGCACTTTGACTTTTCCAGTAAAATATGTGTTAGCTGTAAAATTCATAAAACCTTAGAACCATTTTCTCTCAGGCAGTTTATTTCACTGAAATATTCTGGCCCAATTTCTACCTAATTGTGTGCGAGCAGCTCTGTAAAAATAGGCAGCAGAAAAACCAGACTTTCTCTTCCAGCCTCGACATTCTTACCCCATTACCCTTTATCTTTTAGGCGAAATTGAGAATATACTCCCGAAAAGGGCTCTCCCTTCTCACTCCAGATCAGAAATGTCAATATTTCGGGAGAGAAATAAACGCCTCCGCTGCTCAAACTCAATCCTGCGCTGCTAAATTAGCTGTCATGGAGGACATTAACCTGTCATCCTTGAGGATGAGGAACATGTTTCCTGACTACAGATGCTCAGTGACTGTCACTGCCTGGATGGGTCCTCAACCCTCCGCCCCAGAGAACTCGCTGCACACAGTAAATGGATAAATGCACCAGGAGATTTTTTTTTTTATCCCCACTTTCCCTCGCTGAGTGCCCAACAACAACATCCACCCTCAGCGTCCCCTGTTGCACAACACCATCGGAGGCAGTGCTTGAAGTTAATTTGGTCCCTGTGGGTAATGATGAAGTGGCCTTTGTGGTGCATGCTAATGGCTCGCACAACGCCTTCAAAATGGCAGGAGAGATGAAAAGTGAAAAAAAAAAAAATTAGTTTCTGCCACTTTTCCATCAGTGATGACTTTGTCTGATGAGTTACTGCAGGATTGTAATCACAGCTTGTTTGGTCTGTTTTTTGTCTGCAGCAGGAATAGGAAAAATCTGCATTACTCCGACGTTTTTATTGTTGTTTTTTTCATTCTGTTTGAAACCTTGTCCCAATTATCCAGATGAGTGGAAACACAGATGTTTACTATAGATTCAAGACCACAGATAGAGGTAGAAACAGATGGATTCCTGCTGCTGCTCAGTTCTCACCTGTTATTAACCTGTGACGTGAACGTCAGATCTTTCCTTAAATTTTTGCGTTTGATGAAATGGTTAATTGACCATTGAATGAACTGAGCTGAGAAATTGAAATCACTGCAGTTTCATCAAAATACATTAGTTATTCAATCATGAGTCAATGCATGGAATGAGTTCCATAAGAGATTTGTCAGAGGTTTTGATAAAATCTGCTCTTCCTGAAATCATGAATATGCATATGAATATGAATATGAATATAATAACAATTTGTAATATTTACTGTTTCCAGGTCGCAGTGGACTCTGTTTAGCAGAAAGTAGAAAAGTGAAAGGATGAGGAGCTCCATACAACCAAAGGTCAGTCGTCCAGGAAGTTGTGGTAAACACACAGTTTGTATTGTTTCTTCTCTAATGTTCCCTCCAGGGTGTGCTGTGAACACAGTTTGAACTCTTTTTTTTTTTTCTTTATCTTTAAAAACAAATCACACTTTAGTTTTTGTTTTAAACAATAACCAAAAATGTTTTGGTAAGAAAAAAAAAAAAGTACCAAGAGAAATTCTCCTACTTTGTGGACTTTTTAAATAATATCTTTGGTTTTAAACGATAGGGTGCATATTTAATAAACTAGTGTTAGCCAGCATTCTGTTTGTTAGCTAACACTACATAATTTGCAACTTTCATTATTTTATGTAATTTCTATTTTAAGATGAAGGTGTTAGTTTTCTCGCTAGATCGATCTATCTATCTACCTATCTACCTACCTATCTATCTACCTATCTATCTATCTACCTACCTACCTATCTATCTATCTATCTACCTATCTATCTATCTACCTATCCATCTATCTATCTACCTATCTATCTATATATCTACCTATCTACCTATCTATCTATCTACCTACCTACCTATCTATCTATCTACCTATCCATCTATCTATCTACCTATCTACCTATCTACCTATCTATCTACCTATCTATCTATCTATCTACCTATCTATCCATATATCTATCTATCTACCTATCTATCTATCTACCTACCTACCTATCTATCTATCTATCTATCTACCTATCTACCTATCTACCTATCTATCTATCTATCTATCTATCTATCTATCTATCTATCTATCTATCTATCTATATATCTATCTATCTATCCATCCACCTGTCCATCAGTCCGTTGGTCTGTCAGACAGACCAGTAGAATCTACTTCTTCTTTGACAAACTACTAACCCAGTCCTGCTGTCACCATCGTGCCTCAGTTATTAAATATAAAGTCCAATATATACTGTAGATCATCCCTGAGTTTATAACCAGTGGAGCTCCAGGTATTTGGAGCTCCATCAAAGATCAGATCAACTGGTCTCTCAGTTTATGTCAGACTGGAGCCACTAATGTGTTCTCTTCCTCATTAGCTGCTCTCTTCCCAACAGAAGCCTCAGCCCAGAGCAGGAACTGTGCTCTGTCCGAGACGTCCTCCCCCTCAGGCTCCTCCATGGTCCAGATGAGACCTACTGAAGATGGCACCTCCTGGCTCCATCCATCAGGACTTATCAGCCGCTGCTGTCTGGAGGTCGACTTTGACATTTTCTCCTCTTCCAGAATAGGTCAGCCATTGTAAGGGACACACACACACACATACACTGTTGTACAGTATGAGATAATTACAGTAGGGTGTATGTCAGGGGACTGCACATGTTCTTTCAAGGTGGGTCAGACTTAATAATACAAAAATAGCTGGAGGCCGACTGCTCCTCTGGTGACACCTGACACTGGGATTTCCTGCAGAAAAAATTACTATAATATATGTTTCCTTTCACATCTAATTATAAATACCATAAATATCTAAGAGGTAAAAGGTAATTAAAGAAAAAACAAACAAAAAAAATCTTCTGCGTATCATAAAATAGAAAAAAACACCAATAATAAACAAAGCAACAAATCAAAGTTATTAAGCTAAATGTAAAAAAAAAATAATGAATAATACAACATATAATATTACAACAAATAATATAGAGAAAGATATAAGAAAATAATGTTAAAGCAGTTTATATGAATACCAACCAAAAATTAGTTAACCAGCTAGTGGCAGCTAGTCCTACAGTGTGAAAGTGTTTCTGTTAGAGATGACTGATAATATCGGCAGACCGATATTATTGGCCCGATATTAGCATATTTACGTGATATCGTAAAGATTGACATCAAATTTTTCTCTGATAATGAACATCCAGTAACACAATTCTTGGGTTTTGCCAAATTTTCTGGAATCACTCAGAGGGTTCTATCTCAGTTTTGGGGGAAAACTGCGGCATATTTCGGACATTGGTAAAAGTTAATATTGGACATCCCTAGATTTTGTCCACTAGGGGGCGCATGACAGAAAATGATTAAGATCTACCAGTTCAAAAGAGACAAATTGCAACAATAGCAACAGGATTAGTTACTGCATAAAATTTGTAAAAAAGACCAAACAAAAGTATATAGTATTATAGCAAAACAAATCAACATTGGGTAATCTAAAAAAAGCAAAAAGTTAGCTAACATGGTCACAAATTGGAAGATTTATCTAAATATATGTTAAAAAAAATGCAGTAATTGGCAAAACAGCGAATACATTGTGGCAGGAATACTTCATAGTTTTGTCTGGTTTTGTATTTGGTAAAAAATAATAAAAAAAAAAGATTTGGTTCCAGCTACTGTACTTTGGACTTGTTTGTTTTATAGTCATTCTTTTTTTTCTTTTTTTCTCTTTCTGTCACAGTGACATAAAATTCAATACATATTTGGCTTCTTATTCTCACACAGATGCCATAATAAAGTGGAAAAGCTCCACAGACACAGGCACTGAATCCGCTCTGGTTTTCTGCAGCTGCTTCTTTCATACCATGGGTTAAATCTGCTTTGTTCCCCTGCTGGCAGAGATCAGTTTATAGTCTCTGTGTGTGAAAGTGTCGAGGCAGAAAGATCACACCCACCTCTCTGACTGATGGCCACTGAGAATGTATTTCTGCCTCCGTTCCAGTCAGCAGAGTGATGCTCTCAGAGAGTGTGGACCAACACGGAGAAACAACGGCTACGCTGACATACGGAGGAGAGACAAATCTGGCGACACATTTTTTTTTTTTTTTTTTAAGTCTTTTACGTCTAGATGCTAAAATCCACTCTAATCTTATCTAATTTTATTTCTCAAGTGATGTGACATTTATTAGCGTGTTGCGTTTTCACAGTTTTAATTGGAATTGGATTTGTATTTAAAAATAATCTCTTCTTAACTGTTGAATGTGTCACAAATGTGTCTGATTCCCATTCGTGTCAGTGCGTTTTCAAGCTTAGTCGAAGGGGAGTTTTAAAAAATAAGATCAGAACTGCGCCCTCTAGAGGCCAAGACTGCAATTGCACATCATTACTAGTACAATAGTAACTCAATCAAAAAAATGTCCACACCTTTTGAAAAAAAAAGATTAAACATACATCGTAAAGAAAAAATATATATCCTGAAATGTTCCATCCCCAATGGAAAAATAAAAAAACGTAAAAAACTTCCACCCAGAAAAATCCACCCTAGTGAAAAATGAAAAAACATAAAAAATAATCTACAAACAAATGCAGAGGCAGTGAATTTTTTTTTATATATTTTTGAAAGACCTGTGCGAGTGCTGTTTTATTGAAATGATTCCTCCTTTGTAGAATTCTTTATCTTCTGAAGCAGAACTTCTTTGCATATAAAGTTCTATTAAATGTTTACACAAGCTGTGAAAAGATAAAAAATCTTATATGAAATCTTTGTCATTTTTTCCATTTAGGTTGTGTTAAAAATTCTGATATTTTTATATTGAGTGAATGTTAAAAACTAAACTGAACAAACTGGAACACAGGCCAATTTAATAATAATAAGAGAAGAGATATGAGAAATGAGAAACAAACATGTTTTGGTGACAGACTGACTGACCGACTCACGACCATGAGAAGAAACTATCTAAAATATTCTTCACCTTGTTGTCACAGGAAGATGGAAACCTTTCTGCACTGGTGATGGACTGAAGAAGGACAGGATGTAAACAGACGGACCCCCGACAGCTGTGTCACCTCAGACCGACCGTCACTGAACGTTTGGCTCCAGATTTGACCTCCGTCCCTCCCTGTCACTCCCACGCCACTCACTCTGAGACAGGCAGGGTCGGTTTCCAAAAAAGCAGCCTCTGCAATATGCTGATCCAGATCCCTGATCTTTGCTCAATTCTCACTTGGACCTCTCGGTGAAAATTCTGTGTAGAGGAGGCGACCAATCAGGACTTTCATGGACCATCTGTCGTTTCCATCCTTCAACTGTATTCAACCCTGCGGAGTAGCTGAGATTACGCTGAGGCCGTGACGCATGGATTTTCCTGACACGTACTGTCTTGACGAACAAAGAGCTGGAAGAAAAGTCGAAGGGCAGAGATGGTAACGCGGCCTCATGAATACCAACCAAGTTCCATGAAACAGCAGGTGGAAAAAAAAAAACAAACAAACAAGACAGTGTTGATGTTTAAAGCAAACAATATGAAAGTTTCAAAAGGCTTTTGTTGTGTGTCTGTGTCCCCTTCACTCTGAAGTGTGAAAGAAACTCCAAGGCTGAAATGAAATCCACAGTAAAGACATGTGATAGAGCCACACACTGGATTCTTCCAGGTGGCAGCAGTTTTCTTTTATTCCTCCTCCCTTGCTGTGGTGTGTCCTCTTTGTCCACAGGCGGCAGTGCCAATAATTTACACATTCATCTATTTTAAGCCCTGGCACCGTTTGCAGGAGTGTGGTGAAGTTAGTGGGTCAGTAGTTTAACAGTGATGAGACTGATTTTAGCTGCAGGGACGAAGATTAAAACATCACTAACTGACAAACAGTTGCTACAGGATCAGGGTCTAAGAACTAAACCTGTCATCAAGACCGAGATCTAATAGTTTACAGGGCAAAATTGACTTTGGCTACATATATATGCAACTATGATTGGTTCAAATTATGTTTTAAACTCAAGACCAGCAGGACAAATGCAACCCGAGAGATTTAAAGACCTTAATAATGTCTGAGCTGCTTCAGAGAGACAGACAGACAGACAGACAGACAGACAGACAGACAGACAACCAGTTCTTCAAGGAGAAGGCTACTACCTGTGATGGTAAGTCTACCTGTTTGCATCTGTTTACTGATTTATAACTATTTTCCCAATTGTAAGTAGACAGAAGTTAGAAAAACATTTCTGGAAATAAGAAAAAATTCATGATCAAAAGAAGAGAACACAAAAATCATCATATTACTTTTTAAAAACTTAAAAAATCAGAAGTTATATTTGTAAAGGATATTAAAATATTTATATATAAAGATGAAGACAATGAGGATTGCAGTACTTTAATGAAGCCTGATGAGATCGTATACTTCCTGGATCTGATCCTGTTGAACGATAAAAGCAGACTGACGATAAATCACAGCTTAAAACCATTTAATAAAAAATACTGAAATAACCTGTTTGTAGCAACAGAGACTAGAACGGTTTTCCCTGCTGACTTGCATCTATTTAAAGCACACTTTGCCACCACTGGAACTAATTACGCCCTACTTTCAGTTCATTTAACTTGTTAATGTTCTCAAACAATGGTCCTTCCAGAAACACTTATTTCCCCTCAAAGTCACCAGTACAAGTTAGTCAGCTGCCACTGAAGACCCTAAAATTACAAAGTGTTTCACTTCATAACATGTTTTAAATCATTGTGTCAGTAGAATGACCGTAGTACAAATGTGGCAAAGATGTTTCAGCCAAAAAAAATAAGGACTCACACAAAGGATTGTTAAAGTCTTTAAAATATTTTATATTAATATTTCAGATTTAAATACTACAGATTTAAAGAGAATGATTTGAAATGTGTTCAATTGCCTTAAAATGCTTATAATTCTATAATCTAGTGGTTACTTGATTGAATTATCCATTTATTCTTGATTGGTATTCAAATTGATGTTCATGGTCAAATAATGCCATCATAAGTTCCAAAAAAATCTGCAAAAATTGAAATTTCAAATAAGTGGACTAAAATGCATCAATTTGTCTTAGAATACTTAGTTATGTGCATTTTGGAGGTTAAAGTTGTGAAAAATTGAAATATTGGGTATGCTAACTTGTAATCACAGTAACATACTGTTCTCATAAAAGTTTTTCAAAAATGACTAAAGATGCATTCATTTGTCTTAAAATACTTAGTTATTAATATTTTGGTGGTTAAAGTTGTGAAAATTTATAATTTTTGGGTTTGGAGACTAGTGATCACTGTGAACTACTGTCCTCATAAGATCCAGAAGTAATCTCCAAAAATAAAAGTTTTTCAAAAATGACTGAAAATGCATTCATTTGTCTTAAAATACTTAGTTATTAATATTTTGGTGGTTAAAATTGTGAAAATTTATAATTTTTTGGTTTGGAGATTAGTGATCACTGTGAACTACTGTCCTCATAAGATCCAGAAGTAATCTCCAAAAAT
>JAFBJS010007275.1:0-32271 GCA_016785265.1 Paraplagusia blochii
TGGACAGGATCAGGAATGAGGTGATTAGAGGGACAACACAGACAGGAAGGTTTGGTGAAAAAGAAGCTAGAGAAGACAGATTGAGATGGTTTGGACATGTTCAGAGGAGGGACAGTGGAGACATTGGTAGAAGAATGATCCTGGAGATGGGAACCACATAAATGAGTGAATTCATTCACAGAGTTGTGATGAATGTAACCCTCTGAATGCTATTTAAAGTAGATTACAATGAGCCACGTTATACAACTTGCTGCATATTGTTGACATCCATATTATTAATAATTATGTTAATAAATGTGAAATTAATAATTGCATGAAACTCAATCAAAATGATATTACATGATATTACAACAACAAAACGGACTATTCCAATTAAATTAAAGAGTCCTGGTTGAGATTATTAATCCCCATTAAGCTTGAGAAAAAAAACGCCTTTTTTCCTGTGGTTGTAATTTCGTGTAGCAGACACTAGATGTCCCCCTAGGCGAATTTTTCCTCTCTTACAGATATATTCTATTACGTAACATCGTTTCATCCTAACCCTATGTGTAGTTTATGTAAAAGCCAGTAGAAGAAGATTGTATATAATCAACCCTCCCTCACAGACACCAGCTCCACTTGGTCTGCTGCTGTCAACAACACAACAGCAGTTGTGAGAGCTGCACACTGAGCTCCTGCAGCAAAGAATCAGAATCAGAATCAGAATACTGAGCTTATATAATCACTGGCAGGGAGAGCAGAAAATCATACATCTCCTTAAGATCAAAAATAGCACATCATTGGCGCCACCAGGGGGCAGCCTGATGCAGCAGAAGTGCTGTTAATGCAAGAATTTCCCCAGTGAGGAATCAATAATATCAATGTTAAATGTACAGACTGCATTATTGATGGTAACCGGGTATATTAGGCACATTTAACTATTTACAGCATCTAAATAAAAAATAAAAAATTCTCTTTAAGAATATATATATGTATATACATATATATATACACATGAAAAAAAAAATTTTAAAGAGAAAATTTTCCTGAAAGTGAGCAGACAGGCTGGTCTGTCTTGACTTATTTTATTTATATATATATATATATATATATATATATATATATATTACTGGCACTTTATCAATCAGGTTCCTTAAATACGATAAATAATTGGTTTGAAAAAAAAACAAATTTTTGTCTCACGTTAATAACGTTCTGACATTTTTTTCCCCACTTTTCTTCATTTGAGTGTGTGGAAGTGGAGACAGGGAACAAGACTGAGATAAATGGGCTCCACTCAGATGTGATATTACCATCCATCAGATCTTCAGTCACGTGATGATGAGCAGATGGTGTTAAAAACAACTGTTCACACCAGGAGAGATAATGGTGTCGGCACGTGTCCCCTGTATCCACGCGATCCGCTTTTATCCCTACTTAGTGACTAATTTACATTTTCTCGGCCTGTGAGATTATGTTCTAATTTAGTCCATACGTGTGGAGGAAATATGGAGGGGAAAAAAAATGAATAAAAATAACATTTGTCTGGGTTTGGACTTTTATGGATGGCTGTTCTGTTTTATGTGGATGTGATCATCCACTCACAGGACAAAGTAAATAAATGCTTGACAGATGACGAATGAGATGTGAAGACCAGGCTGTGGTTGGACACACCGTCTACAGAAAGGACAGGTCATAAATTAACGGTCTCTGAAGCCAGAGGTGAAAATACTGTTCAATATGACAATCCGGAACAGGAGCAGTCAACATTGGATCAGGTTTATCACTGCAGAATCCATCTCCTTTCGGCTTGTCCCTTTTCTCAGGGGTTGCCACAGCGCGTCAACAATTTCCATCTCACCCTGTCCTCTGTATCCTCAACTCTGACCCTCAACTACCTCCATGTCCTCCCTCACTGCATCCATCAATCTCCTCTTTGTCTCCTATCTGTTGTATCTGTTTTATTTAGCATTGTTAGCATGATGTTGAACCAGGTTTTATTTTGAAAAACCACTAGATTCTCTCTGTCGCCTCTGTCCACGACAGGAGTCAACAACCTTTTTGAAACAGTAGAAAGAGCTACTTGTTTGATGCAGACTGACCAAACAATTTAATAATAAAAGTTTCTGGGACATACAATAGTGATGGTCACTCTCCTGACCATCATGACTGCATCTATTAGAACAACATTGTTAGTGTACCATCAACAGTACCATGTTGACACTTTTTGGACTAGTTTTGTGTTTTGGAACACACCTATTTGGCACCTTGGGATGACCATAGGCCCCCAGGCACCTGGTTGCTGACCCCTGGTCTAAGACTAGCACTTGATGCATGTCCTTACTAACATGTCTTTCCTTTCCTCAATACTTTCTTACAAAACTGGCAAAAAGAACAAAAAAAACAGCCATCTTTGGAAAGTTTCTCTGCACCTGGTTAAAGAGCCAATAAGGAGACAGGAGAAGAAAAAGAAAGGTGCATTTAGTAGAACATTCCATCAGTCCTACTTTTATGAAGACAGGTCGTTCCCACACACCGAAACCTTCACAACTGCTTCACCACTTGGAGACGGAGCATTCTACAACATAACTATGGTGAAAGACAGTGTCTTTGTATTTATTATAATGGTCCAAACAAAAATGTCAATGATATTTAACCGTTCTGTGGCCCAATAAAGGTTGGAGACCACTGGACCAGTGCTGTGAAGACACAGTCTTACTGGAGGACCTCCATGTTCTCTCTGCTCTGCTCCTCTGAAGACTTTTAAAGTCGGGCTTTTAAAACAGAAGAATCTTTTCAACCGTCGCCTCCACTGAACTCACCCATACAGACACTTTGTATTTTCCTCACGTTTTCTCTTTAGTCTTAGGGAGAAAAGCAAGTGCAGGGAGAGACTGAGTCTTTGTGTGTGGGGAGGGATGGAGACGGGGAGGGAGGAGGTGGTCTGACCAACTGTGGTCTGCGGGAGCTTGCATAACACGATTAGACTGCAGGAATCTGAGAGAGAGGTCTCATTGTTTGAAACCCTGTGATGGTGGAGAGACACCGAGTAAGAGAGAGGGAGAGAGGAGAGGAGACAGAGGGACAGATTGTTGAGACATAGGGTCAGAGCTCAAACACATTGGAATGACAACATGAGGCCTGGAGCAGGATGACAATACAATGAAGACAGTAGGGACATCATTCCAACAACGTGAAATTCACCAGCCTGGGAAATGCTAATGATCACAGCGGTTCTAAAAATACACCCAATACCAGCGATGACTTATCAAAAGTGACAGAGTACAACTGGTATTAACAAGAGGAAGAAACTCTCAGTGTACCAGCATTACAGAACAGGAAGTCAGCAAGAAGAGTGTTTTACCGATTAGGACATCAAAATAAAAAACATAGGTTGACGTATATTAGCTTTGAAATTCATTTCTGACGTCAAGGCAACAACCCTGACTCCTTAGGCGCTTCTTAGAAATCTGTTTTCTAAGAAGCAACATTTTTATTTGCCGTATGTTGCCACCCACAGACCATGAAATAGACTTAGCTTAGCAAACATCGTGAAGGGACATGTATACAGGGGGTGTTAAGTCAGAATTCAGCAAAATTAGTAACTTTTTAAAATCTAAGATCACATTCCGGTCTGGGAACCATAATGAAAAGACTAAACCTTCCCAAATAATAATATAATTTGTGAAGGAAAACGAAGTCATCTTCAACATGTCACATCACGTTAACACATTTTCTTCTGATTCACTCATCAACTCATTACCAAGACATATTTAAAAACTAAACATCAATATGATATAACAAAAAACCTTCCTAAAATGTTTTGTAAACCGGCCTTCCAAACTTCCAAACAGGTTTGTAATGTGATGAAACTTTATTTTTTCCCTGCAATACCCATAACATAGAGAAGTCAAAAAGCCTTTTAGCTTCCATGCATGAGTTTTTAAATGTCATTTATCTTAGTTTACACAAACACTTCCTCCAACTGCTCCTGACCTGATCCCTGTGTCCGATTTTAAGAGCGACTGTGGCCTGTGAGTCAATAAGAGAGAGTCGACAGCTAAAGATGGAGCTACCAGGTAGGAGACAAAGAGGAAGGCCAAAGAGGACGCTCTGAGGGAGGACATGGAGTCAGAGTTGAAGATACAGAGGACAGGGGGAGATGGAAATTGTTGACTCGCTGTGGCAACCACTAAAAAAAGGGACAACCTGTGAGTCAACGATTTTGCCCAAACCTGTACAAGAGGCATGAGAACATTTAATGGAACCTGTGTTTCAGACGTATGGTCTGATGTCGACACACCTGCGATGCAAATCCCTCTCTAATACAGGTTCATCTTTCTGGAACAACACTGTCCTACACATTCACACCGTCCATATTTCATCCTTACAAATGGTAGAAAATGACTTTGTTGATTGGTGTCAGCAAATGATGTTGGGATGTACTTCAAGAGGTAAAAAGACCAGCCAGGACACCTTGATAGTACGGTACTACAGTTTTTGTGGTTGCTACGTCTTTTTAACCAATCATGAGCTGCATCAACACACACACACACACACACCTTGTCTCCTATTTTCTACCTAAAAGAAAGTAGATGTTGTCGGACCCACACAGAAAACACTAATCCAGGCTACTGCTATGAAACTTACTTTTCCAAAATGTTTTGGTGTTTGTGTTTTAAGTTTGTGTGTGTGAGTGTGTGTGTTGCCAGTGTCAGAAGTGGGTGAAGAATCAAAAGTACCTTGTTCATTAATAATTAAACTTTAATGGTCAATACAGGCTGAAAGGCTGAGAGCAGAGCAGGAAACACCAGGGGCTACAGACTGCACTGCAGCAAGGAAGAGACAAGAGGAGAGAGGAGGAGAGGAGAGAGGAGGAGAGGAGGCGGCAACAACCAGAAAGAGCTGTGGAAGGAGGACGAAGGAGGGAGGAGAGAAGATAAATGAAAGCTTGTACAACTTAAAGAGAAGTTTTGTGAACTTCCCAAAACAAATTCAACCTCCTTTTGCATCACTGGAGCCTCATTTGGAGCAGAGCTGACCCGTAACACCAGAATCAGCACCAGAATGACTTCTTCTGAAGAGTTCCAGGAAGGAGTCATTAGTCAGCCGCTGGTTGGAGAGTAACTGGGTTTATATCTCACAGGAATAAGGTTGTACAAAAATAAAGTGCACGGACAGGAGAGAGCAGGCAAACAGGGACACCTGTGAGAAAAACAGGGCAGCAACCAGTGAACTTGTGGATCGCCACCAGTCTCTTAATCAACAGGTTCTGATTCACAAAGAAAGAATTCAGATTTTTTAAATTTAATATCTGATTCAGACTTATTCTTATCTTGAAAAATGACCACGTTATCTCCACCACGTCTGTGTATGAGCCACGCTGTGTAACAATCCACCGCCACTGAACCTTCAAAACTGCTTTTTTGGAGCAAAAAGGGGCGGGGTCAGCTGTTGTAAGTATGGAATGGCTAGAAGTGGTTGACGAATGATGTCATCGTATGTAACATCCTGTGTCCAGTTTGATGAGTGACCAGCACGGGGTCAGACACCAGACATGACATTTTGATGGAATGTTCCATGACGCAGACGCCAGCAATAACTCACTGTGTCCAATTGTATGTTTTTGTTGATTTCTTAGTTTAATCGTGTGCTCTGTTTAAGACTGACAGAAATGCAACTTTAATTTTCATAATAAGGTTAATTCAGCCTTGTTAAGAGTCAAAGTTGGTATGAAAAAATGTAACTAAACAGCTCTGTGTAGCAGAACAAACACTAATTTAATTTAATATATTTCTGTAGTCACAGGACGAAATAATAAATAAATTAAATGTACTTTGTAACTTTGACATTATGTATAAGAGAAAAAAAGGGGGAAAAGTTAAATAAATTCATATTGAGAAGTCAACTCAAGAAGAAATCTTGACATATAAAACTTCTGGAAGAATAATCTGAATATAAAGGAAACTGAGGCGATATCACATTGTTACAAAAACATTTCAGTCAATTTAGTTTAGTAAAATAAAAAAGGGAAAGGAATCTAAAACGCATTTAAAAAACAACAGCTGTATATATCAACACGGGTGAACATAATTGCTTAAAAGGCAGTAATAAAAAAAGAAATATACACTGCTGCTGTGTCAGATTAATTCAGATTACATTTTGAGTTTTTTTTTTTTATTATTTTACTTTTAAAAAGACATAATGTTTATGGTGCTGGATGTCTCTCAGCTCCTCAGCACGTATGCAGTCTCTGTGTTTTACTTCAGCCATAAAGGCAGACAGGGTGCAGGGCAGGGCTTTTGTTTATGACCCCATCAATCTGCTGCAGCCACAACAGCCTGACAGAGGGACACATTGCTAGCTGTAAGGCAACATTATCTCTTTAATATCTTATCTCCTGACAAGGCCTACAAATTCATCTGTCTCTCTGTCTGTCTGTCTGTCTCTCCCTGTCACAATGAATAATGTGCATAGAATGAAGTCCTGTGTTCCTTTTTGTGATATGTTTTTCAGTATTAAATGATACATAAGGTTATAGGTGTAAACATCTATTTGTTATTGTTGTGATAAACATCTCCGTGTCAGATTTCTTAATAATATCGACCGGCTAATATCACTGATGGTAGAATATTACGTAATATCTGTAAAAATCATAATTGGTTTTTCCTCCTCAAACACACTCCTTCCTCACACACACACACACATGCACACACACCACCAACCCTCACTCCATATTCTCCCAAATGCACACAGCCTATAATTTTCTGCTACCAGACCGGTATAAAAAGTTAGAATCTTGTATCAACGACTCTGCGTAATTTTGAATTTATTGTCGTTGTCTTCACTAAGAAAATATTTCCTAATCAAATATAGTTGCATTATGGATGATGGAATCCTAGCCATTCTATTGGTCAGTTTTAACCAGATGGGGCCAATGGGAAACATTATTTCTCTGCGACCCGGCACCAAATTCACCCACAGATCGGTACCGATCGCTGGCCCAGTGGTTGGGACCCACTACACCCCAACCACTGAGGGTTTGACACCTAAACATCCTTAACCACTAGGCTACCACAGCCCCACTATATCAGTATTGGTTAATATTAAAAATTAAGTGTTTGGGTAATTTCGGCTAAAAGTTAACATTGGAAAACTCTAGTATTTTGTTATTTTGTTTAGGATCTGTGTGTGTCGTAGTCTTTTTGTTTTTGGAAGGAGTTTTCCTCCTTTTACAGCTTGGCCAGTATAGTGTGGGCCAGTAAATGGATAACATTAGGGAGGTAGACTCCCTGAGGGAGGAGGCTGGGCAGCTCTGCAGCGCTGGTCTTTTTCTAATGCAGCACAAACACACGCACACACAGCAACAACAACAAAAGTAAGAAAGAAAAAAAAAAAAACAACCGTCTGGAAAGTTCCTCCTGCTGATTACATAGTTTTCTTTCCTTTCTAATCGTACACTTCGCTCCTCATCACTCCGTCTCCCTCCTCCCCCCTCGCCTCACTCCTGCAGTCAGCATTACAACAGCAGCAGACACACCCATAAGCTGCACTCCTGTACTGCAGACTCTAACTCTTTACTGCTGCACACAGGATGCAGAAAGGAGCAAAATAAACTGGATCCTAACAGTCACCAACAGACCAAACCTGTTGATTTAGTCAACCTGCTAAATAACAACTAGGTTAAAAAAGGTTAAAAAACGTTCAGATGCCAGTTCTATGACTTTGGGTCGAAGCATCACCATAAAATGTCTATATCAATAACTCAGCTAAATTTTCAGCTAAATTAGCAAATTGCATGGCCAATGGCTAAAATCATGATGAAGATTTGGTTAAGTTTTGGATGGGTAACAACAAAAAAAAAAAATCCCAATATCTTATCTTATATTAACATAACTTAACAATTTATCCAAAAGCTGAAATGTGAATAGTTTGTGTGTTTGTGGATTTTATAATATTTGTTAATTTGTTAAATAAAAACTGTGTGTATAAGTCATTTACCTCATTTCAGTTATTGTTATTGTCAATTGTTATATACCATAAGCTGCATTCCTGTCACAGGCTTATGATGCCCTATGATTCACAAAAAAGAGCCATAACAATGTAAGTCATAAGGAACCAGGATGAGAAAACCTTAAACTAAGAGTTGATCTCCTACATACCGTACAGCAGGGGTGCCAAGCTTAAATAAGTCGAGGGCCACCACCCACACCGACGGGCAGCGTCAGCTTTCAGTGTTCAGTACAGAAGAAAAAGTTTCATAAAAAAAATCTGTTTCCCACAGATTATGTGAAAGATCAGGGTTTTGAGAGCTATAGGATTTACCACAAAATGTGGAGAACAAATCTATAAAATATTATTAGAAATTCAACTTTCACCCCAAGGTGGGGGCCACAGAATAGTGTTCCATGGGCCGCAAATGGCTCACGGGCCGCAAGTTTGAAACCCCTGCCGTACATGGACTGTAATGCTATAATGACGGGAACTGACAGGAAGAGAGCAGCCAACGTAGTATAGAAAAGTTTTCTTCCCCTCTGACTTTTCTGATTGTTTTTTAATAGTGTCTGAGCGAGTCAACAGTGTCAGCGCCCCCTGGTTTAACCACTCTGACAAAACCATCTTCACGGATCATCCCTCCATCCTTCTGCTGCACTGCACTGACTTCCTCAGCCCTATCTCCGCATCACTGAGCCCCGCGGGAAATTTCCTCCACTGCAGAGGCGCAGCAGTGGAAGACACACCCATACGACACAATGCCCTGCAGTGAAAAAGTGAGGAGAGCCAGGAGGAGGTGGCATGAGTGAACAAGTGGATGAAACAAGTGACAGGAAGATTAGTTATTCAAAGTAAACGTTGTGCTGCAGAGAGTTAAAGAGGAGGACGCAGACGAGGAGAAGTAAAGGAGGGGCAGAGGGAAAGGAAATGGAAATTTCAGAGACTAATGAAAAAACCTTGAGTAGGAAAACTTCACTGCAGAGATTCCTGGTCTCCGTGCTGGTGTGTAGGTGTGTGTTTGTGCGTCCACTGCAAAACTCATCCGCATAAGATTCCGGGCCAAGACTTCGACTGTGCAGCTGCAGTGATGGAAGGCTGTGGCAACAACAGCTCATCAATTCATTTCACTTTATTCAAGCCACTGCTGACTGGTGTGGTTTTGCTGCCCATGCATTGATGGATGTTGTAGTTTTTCTGTCTGTGCAGCAATTAACGGCTGTAGTCCTCGGCCTCTTTGTGCTTGTGCTTGCTCAGCCGCTTCTGACTCCAGCAGCACAAAGACCACAGTGAGTGGGACGGAGGAAAACACTCAAGCGCTAATCAATGAGACACTTTCTCATTTTCTCATCTGCTGCAGTTCGTTTTGCAGTGGGCCTAGTAACAATGGACATAAAACAGTACTGGTTCCACCTGGTTGAGAGTTATATAATTTAGTTAGATGCTTAATCAACTCCAGTGTCAAACACAGTCCATTTAGGTTTATGGTCATTCTGGTAACAATTAACATTGTCCCACAGTCAATGTCTCTGTTTTTTGAGTAGAACTCCAGGGTTCTCCTCCTGGATCCAAGATCCAATCCCAGTTAGGGTGATTGGCTCCATCCAGTGGGTTCATTTGCATGAATGTTCAAGGGGGGCTGGTACAGCGCAGTGTGATTTGGGTGGCTGTTGTAGAGACTGAAGCCCCTGAGACCCTGAGGCAGCAGATAAGTGGAGTTTCTTTTAAACAAAACAAGATGAGATGATGGTCCAAACGGTAGGAAATACCAAACTACTGCGATTGACATGCAGAGGGTCAAGGCTACCTTGGTCATGTGACTCAGTCTACTACGGCAGACAATAATAATCACACACAATCACAATAAATTTAGCCAGCCTTCAACACAAATTAAAAGAATGCCATTGTAGATGTGCAGAATTTAGAACACATTCAATTTAGCAACCACAAAGTACAATTTAGAATTTTTTTTTTCATTTCTCATTGTAATTCGACTAAGAAATTGCTCGGGAAGGAGAATTACGATGCTATTGCAGACTATTGCACTGCTTCTCTGTGAATTTGTGATCAATATTAGCCTGGATGACTGTGGACTTATCTGTCGGATAATCAATCACCTGCCGTATTGATCCACTTTGAAACACACCTCCAAATATAATATGCCACGCACAAAGACGTGCACGGTCTCCGCAGAACGAACGTGACGGATGAAAAGCTGAGAGAAGCTGCCGGTTCAACCAAGGCCCCGACATCATACCAACAAGCTTTGGTGGAACTCAGCTGCAGAAGCTGCAGCATGGTAACACGTGCAAATTTATATTTGATACATACGTGTGTGTGTGTGAGTGTGTGTGTGTGTGTGTGTGTGTGACTCAGCTGCATCCCTGCTTCTACATCAGAGTTTTCATGCGTCCATAATAGGGCCCACATGCATCTTCATAACTTCACCGCAGGGAGGAGGGAAAACACTTCCCGCTTCCTACATCAGCTATGCTTCTGCAGCAGCCCAAACACACACACACACACACACACACACACCAACAACATAACACACTGTGAGATTTATGTCCCAGAGAAAAACAGATTATACAACATAGAGAAAGTTAAAACCATGTTAACGCTGCAGCAACCTCAGCAAGAACCTGATCTACTGCTCCTCAACGCACCATCAACTCCATCCACCAATTACAGGTCCATGACCTGCAGGTGCATTAACATGAGACGTACCATCAGATTTGTCATCTCAATAAATGGGTCACATGCATAAGGGACAAGTCTTCCAGGAACAGAGCTGACTGCACTCTGCTGTTTTTCAGAGGGAGTGGCAGAGCCCAGAGCCAAGTGTGGGTTTATTATCATTACCTCATTTCTACTCTGCAATTCTATCTCATCGAGCGGGATAAGAAAACCCTTCATGCATGTGCAAAAAAAAAAAAAAAGGAAAAAGTGGAAATCTCATTAATGACCATCAGAGTAAGTGCTGGAGGTTCCACACAGCACTTAATGTTTCTGCTTCCCTTCCTCGCTTTAATAGCAGATGAGGCAGCACTGGAGCAAATGAAGAAAAAAAAAAGTGGGAGAAAGGAGGTGGAGGAGAAGGAGGAGGAGGTGGAGCGCTGCGGTGATGACTTTACAGTGGAATGAGATGATGCTTTGTTAATTTTTTTTTAAGCAGCGATTTTCGTCTCCCATTTCAAGACAATTAGGCGGTGCAGACGTCTTTTCTCTGCCGTCTCGCTGAGAAACTGAGCTGACCTCCTGCTAACACGTCGTCTTCCTCTCCTCCTCCTCCCTCATCCCCTCCTGTATTTTAACTTTAACTCCCTCCAGCCCTCACCCTTCCTCCACACGTCGTTCTTCTCCTCACATTGCTGCCTCTTCTTCTGTCTCTATCACTTCAGCCTAATTGCACTCTATCTCTCCTTCCCTCCCTCCTAGTGGTCCAGTTTCCTAGTGTCACTGCTGGTTTGATGCTTTGCGTACTCATCAATCCAAACCTCTTATGCTTCCCTTGCTTTCATCCCATCTCTCTCTCCCTGTGCCGCTCATATTTGCTTTACCTCTTCATCTCTCCAGCTCTTATCTATTATTCATGAATTTAGTTCGAGAGGAAGGGAAAGATGCATCTGCAGTTTCTAGAGAACCCCGCTGCCAGCCTGTGTGTGTGCTTTTTCTGGGGAGGTGGGGGTTGTGTGTGAGACCGGCTACTCCTGTGTTCTGCATTGGCGCAGAGAAGAAGCTTCCAACAGATTTTTCTCCTGTGGGCTGTGAAGGGATCTTGGAGCTGCACAAACAGTCTGTTGCCAAGAAAAGAAAAATCAAGGCTCATTTGCTGTAATGACTAGTGGCATGTCCAAAAACATCAAATACCAAAATCACAGTACAGTATACTACATACTCTAGTATCCCAATATGATACTCTTCCATCAGTGTGACTACGGGGGCTCCTCAACTTACAATGGACACAGAAAAATCAGAAGAGTCTGGTATAGACTTGGGGGCCATACTCCATAAATATAAAACAGCAAATGTAGCACAATCCAATTTATGGACTACAATCCAGAAAACACAACCCAACCTTCATTATCTTTAGGGTGTAGTGAACAGGGAGCAGGTTAAAAAAGAATCCTGAGCAATACCTGCGGCTAAGACAATCTAAACCTATCACCTTTTCACAGTATAAGTCGCACCAGTTCCCTCCAGCAGCTCGAAAATAACAAGAACCAACCCAGTTGCACAGAAGTGAGGAAGTAGGAGATCATGGTAGACACACCTAGAGTGCCCTCTAGCAGCACTATATGGATTTTTTTATGTCATGATAATGATATATAAGGATACACTACAATAAAAAGGTGACAAATGTCAATGCTTACTTTTCTCCAACTATATTTTTCCATGATTTTAACTGAACTGTCACAAATAAGAAACACACATTCGAGTGCAGCAATAGAAATTGATCAAATGAAAAAAGCTGTCGTGGAGATACAGCAGCTTTCACAAAATAAAACTGTAATCTCAACATCTTGTTTAAAGAGCACAACATTTTCAGATTTCTGAGAAGAACAACACAATCTGCACCGTTCAGCAATAATAATATATATATATTCTTAAATCTGTAACTTTATATTGTCAGCTGGGGATTGTTTTTCTTTTCGCAACTTGCACTCGCTCTTCCTCAACTTGATTTATCTTGGATTTTTATGTATTTCGTGGACAGCACAGTTCACATATGGCCGTCTGCTGCTCCGTGTCAAACCACTTGAACCCAAAATGTAACCAACTCACTGACGTAAGGCCTCTTTTTCGCTAAAAGTGCTTCTTGCGTAGCTCTCTCTGTCTGTAGTGACTCCCGGCATGAAACTTTAACCTGTTGCGTGTCCATCGTTCAGCCCTTTTAATTGAAGTAACGTAAAGCGTCCCACAAGACGTAAATCTGCGCCATGTCGCAAAACCTAAAGACAGACTTTCTTTGTGAAAACGTGCTTTTTTATTGCTTTTTATTTTCACTTATTTAAACTTAGAGTACGCAACAGGAATTGCACCACATATCTTGTGTAAGTTTCTTTTTTTTTAATTTTTAAAGAAGAACAGAAATGGCACGACATATATTGTGGGAGCTTTTCTATCGCTACCACGATATATATCGTCATATCATAAGGACATTAAAATATATGCCCTCTTTAACCGTAACATACAGAGAGGGGGTTGTTGTTCTGTTCAGTGCAGCACATTATAATACGCTGCAGGCTTTTTATACAAGACTTATAATTAAATGAAAGCATGTGCAACTACAAATGTCCCTTTGGTCATTTGTGAGCTGTTTAATATTCAATATTGACTTTAAATACAGGGGCCTATAAATAAACACAGCCCTGCACTCAGGCTGACATCCTGCTGAGCCCACAGCTGCTCCCAGCCCTGTGAGCACACACACACGGAGCAACACACACCTACTTTAAATTCTCACTGTTTGTCATCAAACTGCAACAACTTGTGAACATAATTTGCGTGGTAAGACCTCCTTAATCAGAAGAACAGGGAATCACTGCAGTTTTGTATTAATGGCTTTTATGGATTGTTGTTATGTCAAAGTTACATGCTTTTATTTTGCACGGCGAGTGCAGCATCAACTCACACCTAACTCGTTTCTTTCTCTTAAGTGGCACAGAACAACACGTTCCAGTTTCAGATTAAAGGAAATCAAATTCCTTGTCATTGTGACATTGTGATCAGCACCACCTGCACACAACGAAATGCAATTTAATAAACCAATGGGTATTTAACCCTGCACCAAAGTGGGCAGCTCTTGAGCACCCGGGGAGAAGTGCCATGCTCCAGTGGACCTCAGTAGTAACTTCGCAGTTGGTGGATTCGAACCTGGAGCCCTCCAGACCCAGTCCAGTTCCTTAACCACTAGGCGAATAGCACACATTATATCTATATGTTTTTTTGTTTCATTTTTTCTCAACAATATACTATAATATGAGCTTTTAGCCTCCATCAAATCTCTCCAGACTGTTGTAAGCAAAGTTTTCTAAATGGTCAGGTCTCAGCTGGTACTGAAGAGGAATTAAAACAGCATCAACTATTCCCATGTAGGACTGGACTCACTTAGAACTTAGATCAGACTGGAAGTCGGCAAATCTTCTGACTCATGGGCCACAATAGGTTCCTGAATGATCTGAGGGCTTTTTTGAAGACTGTTAATGTGTAGTAAAGATAAATGATATGTAAAACTCAGTGATAAACGACAGTAGTCTTTACTAGAAGTGTGCAATTCAGAAGATTTCATGATTCTATTTGACATTCAGAGCAGACTTGGGTCCCTAAGGCCACCAGCTGCCAGGTTGCCACTGAGGTGCACCGTCCCGACCCACATAACACCACCCACAGGAAGGGTTATTTCGGTGGTGCAGGCTGCCCCTGTGAGCCGGTAACAAATAAGTAGATGAAGATGAATGAATGAATACATGCAATTAATATTGTAGGCTCAAAATTTGATTTAACGTTATTTTTTAATTACTTTGAATTGAACAAAAGAAATCTTTACTACTCCTAGTGGCTGAAGCAAGAGATTTTGTAAAATATAAAAACTACAGCAGCTTCTTAATTTAAAGATTAAAATTATATTCCTTTTTTTTCATTGTGACGTTGTGATTCACACCACAGTGCAAAGAAATCTGCATTTAACCCATCATCAAAGTGGCAGCTAAGGCAGCTAATCAACAGTTACTTGGCGGTAGGGGTTTCGAACCGGGGACCTTGCGGACCCAAGTCCGCTTCCTTAACCACTAGGCCACTGCCCTAAATATATTGGGCAAATAACCGTTGACGGGACACCAATGAAAAAATATTTTTGATCTCCAGCCTATGGGTGAAACAGGGGTACTGCATGCAAAAGGCAACTTCACAGTAGCCTCATGATATTAGAGCCTCAGTCTTCATCTGATTCACCGTTACAGGTTCACAGGTGTTGCCACAGCGAGTCAACAATTTCCATCTCCTGTACTATGTCATGTACTATGGCCCATAAACTAATCCAAACCTTTAAGAAGATGTTATTAATGTTCACAGTTGTCACATCCACATTAGTATAGACTCGTTTAAACAATTGAAATTGTTTTTCCAATCTGTTAACCACGTCCTGTTTCTTAGCATGAAGACGATGGCTGTGATATTAGACCACAGATAGGTTGTTTCTGGCGGTCTGCTTCCACTCACCTCCTCCCCGCTGTGCCGCTAACAGCTAGGTGAGCCAGCTTCTATAAATAGCTCCCACTGTACCCACCATATCCACCATTTCTGCAAGACACACATGCACAGGGTCATGCATAAATGCATGTGGCGGCACACATGCATGAGAGCAGAGCCGTCTTATACATTAACAAACATGATAAGACCTGCACGCTATCACGCCAACATGCTTTTAGGTTTTTCTCTCCCTCTTTGTGTCTAAACTGTGCTTCTCCTCCATATCCTCTTGGCAGAAACCTTGGACTTATCATATGCTGTGTAACAGATGGAGGAAATGATAATTACCAAACAGACTAAACAGTAAGCAAATGAAAATTAAATCACTGAGATTTTTTTGTTTTTTTTTTGCACCTGCCTCTCATTCTCACACATACATACGCACGCACACAAACAGTACCACCTCAGTCAACCTGACAAGTTCTGCGGAGGAGATATGGAATTCACAATCATCATCTTCAAAGAAATCTTCACACATGGGGGGATGATGTAATTGAAACAGTGAACTTGAAGATGAGAGAGATGTCATATCTGCCCCATCAGTGCAGTGCAGCAGCTGCTGTAGTTGCTCTTTGCCCCCATAGCAGCCAACCCAATTAATGAGCTCAATGATTTTTAATGAACGCCTTTCACGGGGGTGAAGCATCAAGATCAAATGCATGTATGGTTCAGTATTAAATCCTCTACATCAGTGGTTCCCAACCACTGGGCCGCGGACCCGTACCGGTCCATGGGTGAATTGATGCCGCAGAGAAACAATGTTTCCTTTTGTCCCCATCTGTCTATTACTTCCACTTGATCCATACCCATATCAACAAAAGAACTGACCAATAGAATGGCTAGGATTCCATCATCAATAATGCAACTATATTAGTACCACCTCAGTCAACCTGACAAGTTCTGCGGAGGAGATATGGAATTCACAATCATCATCTTCAAAGAAATCTTCACACATGGGGGGGATGATGTAATTGAAACAGTGAACTTGAAGATGAGAGAGATGTCATATCTGCCCCATCAGTGCAGTGCAGCAGCTGCTGTCGTTGCTCTTTGCCCCCATAGCAGCCAACCCAATTAATGAGCTCAATGATTTTTAATGAACGCCTTTCACGGGGGTGAAGCGTCAAGATCAAATGCATGTATATTTCAGTATTAAATCCTCTACATCAGTGGTTCCCAACCACTGGGCCGGGGACCCGTACCGGTCCGTGGGTGAATTGGTGCCGCAGAGAAACAATGTTTCCTTTTGTCCCCATCTGTCTATTACTTCCACTTGATCCATACCATATCAACAAAAGAACTGACCAATAGAATGGCTAGGATTCCGTCATCATTAATGCAACTATATTTGATTAGGAAATATTTTCTCAGTGAAGACAACAACAATAAACTCAAAGAGTCATTGATACAAGATTCTAAATTGTTATAACAGTCTGGTAGGAGAAAATTATAGGCTGTGTGCACTGGAGAAATCCTTGTTGTGCCCATGCACAGTTAACCGGGGTAAGAAAATTTTATAGGTAGGTTTGGGGAAACACTGCTCTGCATCACGACAATCCATGTCAGTATCAGCAGATAATCCCAAATCTAATATGAGTTCCAGACTAGAAAAAGTTGCATGGAACATCCCCATTCTTTATAGGCACAGTTTTGGCAGCAGTATCACATTAACAGTTTGACACTCTATATATCAGTGCTAATAATAACCATGTTCCTTGGGAGTTCCCAGGTTAAAATAGATCTGAATCTGAAATATCTAGGTTATGTGGAAAAAGAGCGATTTTCAGTCCAGTGTGTGTAAAACCTGAATGGGACCTGAATCCAGCTGCTGAGGCCACAACCTCAGAGAGAGGTAAACATAAAAAAAACATCTGGACCACATTTATAGTGACATAAAATCTCACACTACAACTATAACTCTACTTGATTCAGTATATGGTTGATAAAATCAGTAGTGTATGCTGTTTCATCTTGTGTTCTTTTTTATTGTAACCTGTGACCATGGCTTTTTATGTATCTCCTTAAGCTAATAAGCCTGACAATTTTCTTTGGTAACCATAACCATTCCATACCATCCACCCATTATCTCCAGCTTATTCCTCAGAGGGAATAACCCCAGTTACTAAAAGGACAGTGTATCAATGCTCTAATGTATCGTATTTTCACGATTACAAGGCGTACATAAAAGTCTTAGATTTTAGAGGACACCATGAGAACTTTAAAGGGGGAAGTGTGGACGTGGATTGTATACAAAACCCGCAACCTATGATCAGGTGCGCCTTATGTGTGTGTTAAATATAGTAATGGCACAAATAACTGAGACTTAATTTAAAAATAATTTAATTTTTAATTTAAAAAATAATTTAATTTAATTTAATTTAATTTAATTTAATTTAGTTTAATTTAATTTAATTTAATTTAATTTAATTTAATTTAATTTAATTTAATTTAATTTAATGAGGTTGCGTTGGTGTGTGATTAAAAAAACTGATATTAAATAAAATATCAGGTTAAAAAGGTCAGCAGCACAGACTTTATCATAAGGCAAATGTTTTTTAAGCTCCCATGGGCCACACAAAAAGACCAAGTGGGCCACATTTGGACTGTTGACATCGGATTTGACACATGTGGGTCCCAAACTGAGCATGGTTTTGGACGCTAGGAGGAAAATTAAGGCCCTGATTCTGATTCTGATTCCTTGCTACCAACACAGGCTGCCACAAGAGGCGCCACTGTGTATATGTTTCATCTGGAGCTCATACCCATGACCTATTGCATGTAACCCAGTTTTTTTTTCTCAGTTTTGATTCCACACCTCCTTCCTATTCACTGTTTTCACACCCTGCTCCAGTTTTAACCGCTTTTAATTTCCCACCATACATTTATTTGTCTCTGACGCTATATTTCAAAATAATGAGCTGTTTTGTTGTTCTATTTGGAGGTGTAATCACATCCCTGTCCTACCAGTCCATAAGAAAAATGACTGTCTCAGGCGTGTGTTTGTTGGGGGCGGGGCTCCACCTGGGACCTGGTTTTGCCAAAGGCTTCATGACCTATAAATCCTCCACTTCATTCAGCTCATAAACACACATCTGTCTTAATGAACACAGACACAGATAGCGCACCTGACCAATGTGAGAGAGTGTGCGTTTGGAAGCACATCACTTTCTGTGTCAGCGAGGCCCGTGTGAGTCTTCATCAGAGCATGTGTGAAGGAGTGAGCAGAGAGGAGCTGATGTGGAGAGTCGTCAGATGGTTGAGACATTCTCAAATGAACAGAGACGCCGCAGAGACAACAGCAGGCCACACAGCGAGAAAAAAAAAAACAGAGAGAAGAACACAGCAGAAAGCTGTCATTAAATAAGACAACTCAACTTTTTTGGGGGGGATTCTCTGGCTTCTAATCATGGCAAGTGTTGCAGTCGCCCCAAATATCAACTGCATTTATTTCCACCTCCACAGAGGAACTTTCTTCCTTCTCACTGTCCACTCTCAACAGCATCATTAAAAGACACACAGCCTCCAGCTCTGCTGCTTCCTCCCTTCCATCCTCCTCCTCCTCTCAGTAAATTTATGTTTCCTGTTATTTGTGATCTTTGATCTGTTATCTGCTTTGGTCCCAGGGTTGATATCAAGAAATGACACTCAAATCTTATTTTATCTGGGCTCACCCAGGCTCAGATGGTCCATAAATCCCATTTCCCCATCCCTGTCTTCCTCTAACCAAATTAACTAGAGCTACTACCAGGAACAAGACAACTTAACTCACTAAAGCCTGTTTATACTGGCTCTCAGATTTGGAAACTTCACAGACCTGTGACAACAGTGGAGGTTGACTGGTCGTCTTTGACTGTCTGTGTTTTCAAGGCATTATTATCAAACTGCATCAGGGACATTTTTTTCCCAAACAACCTACTTCACATAGGAGTTCAACAAAGTCACAAATTCTCAGTCTGTATTTATGTTTATGGCTCATTCTTTTTTTATTTATATATTATTTTCATCTCTCACTGGGCTGCAGGGACAGCAGTCTCCATGACAACCACCCAAAAATCACAGCGCACCATACTGTGAGCCCACGAGTATGTGGGTCAGGACAGTGATATGCCCAGAGCACCTCAGTGGCAGCTGCTGGGTAGTGGACGCACGTTTGCATTCTCAACCGCTAGATCGCTCATCATTTGTGCAGACATAAACTGTTTGTATACGAGACTGGTTATCAAATAGACAATAGTCTGTGAATAAAGATAACATTCCTTTCTTGTCATTCAAGTTTTTTGTATTTTTAGGAAATATATCAACATCTTTTCACAACATATTCTGCCCCTTACATTAAAAAAATTGAATTAAATTGAACTTTTACATGAGTCAGGGTTCAAACCATCGTTGACAGCTCATGAAACATAGATCTCTTTGGTGTTTGCATTTCCTGCCTTGTCGAAAAGATACATTGGGCTTTTGTTGTTGTTGCTGTTGCTCTTAAAGAAATCTCAAGGACCACAGGCTGTAGCTGACAGTCTGTGCAATAGGAGTAGGTGCCACCAAAACCCATCTCCTTCATAGCATCGCACATACAATGTATCCCTTTTCCATAAGACTTGGTCAAACATATGGCTCAGGGATCCTGGCCAGGCGTCTTATGTCTTACACATAAAAATATTGTTCATTCATGCATTAATCTCCATCCACTTATTTGTAGCCAGTTTGCAGGGGCAACAGTCTCCACGTCTGCCGCCCAAATCACACCGCACCAGACTATGAGCCTTCTTGTGGGTGGTTTGGGGACTAGAGGTTATGTTGGGTGGCTGCCATGAAATAATTATTTTTTATTTTTTATTTTCCATTTCAATTTTCAATCCATTACATTTACAACGAATCCCACCACCCCCCAAAAAAACCTGCTACATGTTTATTATTTTCACTCATTTCAATATATGAACAATTATATATTATACATCTGTAGATATATTCACATATAACCCAGCCAGATATATTCACATATGTTGATGAATTTGATGTGATTTCTTGGTTTTATTTGCGTATTCATTTTAGGATTAAAACTGATTTTAAAATGTCCTACTTATGGCAAAGAGCTGATTGGCTTTGGGGCTGTTATAGCTTGTGCGGTACAACCAATGAAAAAGTTGGACCAGTCGGATTAATAAGATTAAGAAATCCTGCAAGTATTTGTCGTTGAATGCGATCGCATCTTGTGAGATTCTAGTGAAAGGGGAAAAAAGGAAGAGAAAGACAAAGATGGAGTGACAGAGAGAGAGAGTCACTTGGCTGAAGCCATGGAAAATGTGCGAGCCAGAGATGGTGACGTTGCCAAAGTGGAGAACAAACTGACTTCCTGAAAACCTATTCAACTTTCTCCAACTGCTTCAATCTCCCCCTCCACCAGAGTCAAATGTGTTTAAGTCTGCCTTTTACTGAGCAATACTTTTCAAAGACACCTCTCAGAATAGTCAGAAAATAAGTGACATTATTTCATATGACAATGTTTAAGGAAACTCAGTTAACAACACAACGCTTATTGGTAGGAGTGAATTCACTGACTCAAACCCAGACAATGTAGGTATAGGAAAATGTCTAAATAAGTAAAATATTAAACCAAAATTTAAGACATAACATGGAAGAGAAATTAATAGTTTCAATGAACAAAGTAAAAGTCAACTAAATGGCCATCACTGATAACTTACAACAAGCATCATCAATAATAATAACACCAAAATACAACAGATAAACAAGATGATGATCATTCATGTGAACTAAGGTAAATAACTTGTAAAAATAATGCAAATGAGAAATCCTTGTTGTGCCCATGCACACTTAATTTGGGTAGGAAGATTTTATAGGTAGGAAAATATTTCGGAACACCCGAAATTTACTTACCTTAATGACTGATCAGTGGAAAAAAGTACCAGACATTTAACCGGTCAGTGGCGCAAATAACGTTGGGGACCACTGCTGTAACCTATTGTAAGTGTACTTTTTACACGCACAGTCAGACTAACATGTTTCAAAATCAGATGTTTCTGTAGAAGAAATTATTTCCAGTTTAAAAATCACATGTTAAGCTTCATTGTGAGATGAGGAGAGCAGCTGCTAAAGCCTGAGGGCCTGTTCTCCCTTTTCACAGAGTGGAATAAAACAAGAGTAGGAAGAAAAAAAACTAAGACACAGATACAACAAACCAACACAGGGGACAGCACAAACGTCTCTTCCTCTTTCAAACCCATTTTCTGGATCACTGCATCCCTTTAAAATCATGGCAGACAGCAGTCTGTTCAAAGACTTGCCAGTAACTAAAAGAACGATGAAACCAATAAAGACATAAGTGTCTCCTCAAATGGTCCATTTCTTCTGCCCCCTGTCCATTTGGGTTTCATATAACTGGGCAATTGGTTCCCATAAACTCCTGGGACTACTTTTAGGAACTTGAACCTCTACAAAACTTTTTACTTTCTTTTCTAAATTAGTTATTTTAAAATCTAATATATATTTAAAACATTTCTGAATGTCATCTTAAAAAGATAAAAAAAGTACCTTCTAACAGTCAGATCACAGCAGACTGATCCACTGCATCAACATACTCCCTACACGAAGATGCGATAACACCTTTCAGTACCTTCCCCCTCTCTAAATGTGTCCTGACTGTCACTGCCAATGGACAGCGTGGACAAACACTTACACCACCTCTATAATAATAGTCAAGGCCACACAATGGCAGCACAGCAGCAGCCTCTCAGCCCTGTGTCCGACAGATCCGAGCCAAGAACAGAGGTGAGGAGCTGGTATTGTCCTCTCAGACACAGGACTGACAGTGTTTGCTCAGCTCCGTACACAAGCGCTGAGGCCAGTGTAAAAATAGAACTGGGTTCAGCGTCTGTTCCATGTGGAGACGATGTGTCAGAACAGTCGGGATTTATAATAAAGGCTGTGGTCGAAGGGTGATGATGGACAGAATCACCGAGACAGTTCGGATGGCACAGCTGTCCAGCTGTGCCCCTTTCCAATATGGTTCATCCTGGTCACTGAAGACCAGGAGTATATCAAACCACATCCAATAAAGCATAAAAAAATATGAGAATGTCTGTCAAATGATTTACTTGGACTAATAACTATTTTATTAATCCAAGGTGTTCTTCTAATGGTCTACAGCACATGAGGAAAACTCAGGCCCGGGGGCCAAATTAGGCACACAATAAAATTATATCTGGCCCATATTACCATGTGAAATGTGCACCAGAGTTGGGCCTCCAGTATATAGACTCTGTATACTGGCAGGATCTGTAGTATTACATTGCATTGTATGCGTTAAAATGACATAACAGGAACCAAATGGGGAAACATATCCAACTGCCTTCAATTTTTCAATAGCTATTGTCCCATTTTTTAATGTTTATGCCACTCTTATCACCTGCTACATCATGATTTATTTGTTTTAGTCTTTTGGACAGCACAGCCGCTCTTATTCTTTACGTTATTCCTCCCTCACATATTAAAAAACATTCTACAATTTCAAATTTCAATAAATTTACCGCAAAAACCCAAGAGCTCAATCTTTATTCTAAGCCTATTAACACAAGTATCTGAAATACACACCCAACTAGGCAAACTCATTTGTTGTAGTTTCTCCTTCCCTACAGATGATATTTCTTAGTTACTGGTACATCTTTGAAAGATGAAGAAAATAAATATGACGAAGGAAAAGGTCTGAGACTCTTCTCTTCTGCACAGACTGCTGGGTTCAAGTGCACTCATTCAGATGAGATCAGAGAAGAACTGTCACTGAAAGGTCACTGGAAGATAGAGTGTGATATCTAGACAGAGGTAAAGTGTTGGAAGACACGCACACAGACTGAAACACTCTGACACCAGAGGTGGCGCTTGAGGAAAGGTACGCCAGGCTTTTTTTTTTATTTGCTGTGTGCACTGGTAAGGTGATAGCAATATCTTGCTTGGCCTTAAGAGACCTTAGCACCGCCCTGACTGATACTGTGACTGTTTGCATCCAAGTAAAACTAAATAGAAATAAATGAAGGCAGAATATTCTATTGTAGAACTGTATACACGTCTGTGGATGCCGTCTTGCACCGACAAGTTCCACAAATGCCTTTTTTTGGAATGGCGCCCATTAGCAGCCAATCAAAAGTTTCATTAATCTGCAACCAATCGCACAAATGTGTCCCCACAAGGGTCCTTGTTGGACATCACTGCACCCGACCACAGATGTGAAACTTAATAAGGATATTTAAAACAGATTGATAACAAAACTCACTCTACAACAAAACATGTGATGGAACAGAAATGGCGTCTGAAAGCAGCAATGGCAGGAGTTTGGATCAATCATGTCATAGATTTATATGAGTACGCAGAAGAAGGTCCCAAACAATAAACAAAGGTAAGTCAAAATATATAAAATACTTTTTTTCCAGCATTAATAGCACAATTGTACCATCCACACCATTGTAACTGCCACAGCAGGTGTCAACGAGCGGAGCATCCATTTCCCTGGTGGTTATTTCCAACTCCAAATACCAGGAAGTTTGGTTTATCATTGATATTTTAGCGTTAAAACTTGGTCAAAACAATTAAGATGCGGTTTATTGAGGTCTTTGCGGCGGTAAATTTGGTTTTAAATCGGTGGAGGACCCACTTAACCCAATACATTTGGCAGGTATGGAGAACCAGAGTCTCTCAGCTACACCAACACGGTCGTAACATTTTTACGTAGATAAAAATATCCAAACAATTTTGACTTACGTTTGAAACCAGAGGGAGGAGAAACGTAGCCCAATCCAATGTTCTGTATGTCGTACAACTATCGAACGTAAACAGAGCTGACTTCCGCATTTAGCCGCAGCTACTTCCGGTACGACATGTTTTAGCGCCGCAATGAGTTATGGACCGAGAACTTCATGGGGACTTCGAGGACTTCGTATATCGAGGACACGCCTGTATCTACAATACATTTTACTGATGAACAAAGTTTGTTTGTAGAATAATAATAATTGTGTTGTTATTTATACATTTGCTTTGACCGGTGGTTTAATCTTTTGAACACAATTGTATTATTGGCGGCTGTTTAGATAAAACGTTTTAATTGGTTAATAAAATTCAGCAATGGAAGGCAATCTCTTTAAAATATTGTTAGAATAAAAAACGAATTTTATTGTTTTTAGGTTAATAGAGTGTCTTCTTAGTGTCATTTGATTACTGGTAGCTTTGTTTTTATGATAAATAAGTTCTAACTGATTTTATAGATAACATTTCTATATATTGTACCTATATGGGTACATGCATACGTGCCTAATATATAACACCATACATATAATATAGAATTTTTTTCCATAAATGGTTTCAAACAAAATGTTTAAACCAATTAAGAATGTATTTAATTGGTTAACTTATAAATTGCGTTTAATTGAAAAAGATCCAAGCAGTTTCATGTAGCAAAAATGTATCCTGAAGAAAAAATTAGTAAGATTAAAAGATGTTTATTTAAATAATAGTAAAATATAATAAAAAAGATGGATGAAGCCCTAAATGATTAGCCAAGATGGCCGAGCTTAATCAAAATAGCTAATGCCATCTACAAGTTAAGATAATTGACACAATTATTATGACTTAAATAAAATCATAGACTTGATTTCTCTTCTCTCTGGTTTATAAGTGACCAAATGAATGACCAGAGGACACATGTGTGGGACCTGACTCAAGCGTGTTTTATTGAATGTTCATAACTGTTAAAAACATGTATAAAATTGGTCCTGTTTCTGAAACAAGGCACGCATAGTCATGTCGTTGTTCATGTCATTATTAGCATTGTCATATATCATCACCATAAACATCATCAGCATTATCATCAGCACATGTCATCTCAGTATTTGTTCTAATAGTAGTATCAAGCATTCCCTAATATAAAAACACGTTCCAATTTTTTCTTTTCTTTTTTGTACTCCACAGGTTAAAATGTTTTTATTCCGAGCAGCAAGACAAAACTCATGCAAAGACGGGAGTTTGGAGGAGATGCGAGCTGGACAGGATTGACTGGGTCTTTAATAGTAGGTCTCCCGTTCCACCCATCCTGGATACACAGAGAGAAAACACACACAAATGATTTAACAGCAATAGGAGAGAGGCAGTAAAAACAATCAAGGCCCTGCGTTGTGTGCTCACCTCCTGGGCTGCGTCTGAGGATCAGCTTTCGGATTTCATCATAGATGAAGATGAGCAGGGAGTAAGGGAAGGCGCAGAACCACCAGTTGGGCCTGAAGCAAAACACAAGACAATAGTGTCAGAGTTAACTCACAGAGAACAGGGTCCTGAGGTTTTTTTTTTTTTTTTTACTTACTTGAGAGGGTACATCCTAAGGGCCACATCCATGCCAGGGCAGTAGGAGAGGAAGGCAGCCAGAGCAGTTTCTTCAAAGAGTCCAAAGATCAGGATTTTGTTCCTGGAACACACACATGACATCATTTTAGGAAAATGGAAACTGAATGACTCTAATGTGCTAAATTTAGGCACATTAGTCATCATCTGATTTCACACAGTAACTATACACAGTCGGTGAACACCCTTTTGCACCATTTTAACTAAGGTCCTTAAAATAGTCTAAAACAAATGATAAATATGTCTGTAAAGTCACAGAAATCTACAACAAAGTGAAATGGGCTGAGGTAAAAAAGGTGAATATAAAAATTAGAAAGTCCTAATAAATAAAAATAAATCTACCTAAACTTCTTCTCATTCTTTTCCTTTTGGCTCGTCCCTTAATCTTTTTAGGGGTTACCACGAGTCAACAATTTTCATCTCACCCTGTCCTCTGTGTCCTCAATTCTGGAACTGGCCTATCTATCAAACATTTTGTTAAAACTACGCAAAAGCTCTAGTTTCTAGCTTCTAGCTCTATTTGAGCGTCAAAAAAGGGAAACATTACAGACGGAAGTAGCCAAAAAAAACCTAGTTCAGAGTTCAGGATTATGGAATAAGAGACAAAAACTTTTAAAATCCTTGATATGGACATCAAGTGACACCATGTTCACTAGTTTGCGAGTGTGTGCACTCACTTCATGCCCTGCTGGAAGACAGAGTTCCTCCTGGTCTTACAGATGATCAGATCAGCCCACTGCACAATGACGATGCTGACGAAGAAGGCGGTGTGGCAGGTGAACTCCACGATCTTCCTCTGCTCGTAGGTCTGTCACAAACACAAGGACATGTCAAAAGAGTTTTCACGCAGCAGATGCAGCAGCATGTGGAGGTGTCACCGGTGGCTGGTACAAGTTACTGACCCACTGCTGCCCGTAGCTGTCCTCCAGGTCGTTGCAGTATTTATTATCCCAGGACACTCTGATGCCCAGCAGGGTGGACGGCAGGAAACCGTTCTCAGCCAGGATCACAAAGTAGGTGAAGAAACCAGCCAGTGCCTGGATCATACCTGCAACAAGAAAGGAGAAGATCGTAATTCTGACAAACTAAAAAGATAGCTACAAATAACAAACAGCATCTTAAGGTTATTAAATTATGTAAAATCCCTCAGAAAAGTATCAAATCAACACATTTAAGGATGAACGATCACATTAGCAGAAAAAGGGTTAAGATAGGGTTCAATGATACATGAATAAAACCAAATCACTTTTGTCCTGCACCACATGCCCTACATTCATGACCCATGTCCTGGATAAGTTATCTAAAATAGTTAAGAGCTAAAGTGCTAGTTAAGAGCAAAATGTATTCCAATAATATCTGAAGCCTAATGTGACTTCTACCACAGGGCAAAATGTTCAAGGCCCACATTTTGGGATATGGTCAAAAACAGTCAAATTGGAAATGAAAAGTGAAAATAAACTAGGATTTTTGTAGTCCACCTCTTTGCATCCCACGCTTGATTCCTCCACATTATACATGTTGCAATTGTGCCGGTGTACAGTCAGTTTTGAGAAGATTTTATCAATATTTTTTGGTTCCTTTAGAACTTGTGTTCCATGTGTGGAAATGTGTCTACATCAAACGAAAACCACCAACCCTGCTCACTTCTCCGTCCATGTTAGCCTATTTCTAGTACCTACCACTTCTAAATGTATCTTGGATATTCTGTATACAGTCTGCAGAGTTCATCAGAGGAACAATGAAGGTTAATTGTTTGAAGATGAAGATAAAAGTTGAAAATTTTACCGATTTGTCCGTAGGCGATGCTGATGAGTCTCTCGTTCACCAGTTTGTCTGTTTTAGGGTTTCTGGGCTGTCTCTTCATGATGTCACTCTCAGCTGCTTCATAGGCCAGAGAGATGGCAGGAACCTGGAGAAGACAGAGCCAGGCCATGAATATACAGAAGACAGAAGGACATGTGTGTCCCTCAGTACTAACCATGTCAGTTCCCAGGTCGATACAGAGGATGGTGACTGTTCCCAGGGGCAGAGGGATGTTGGCGATGATGAACAGCAGGAAGGGAGTGATCTCTGGGATGTTACTGGTCAGAGTGTAGGCGATGGACTTCTTCAAGTTATCAAAGATCAGACGACCTGAAGACAAGAGTCATATAAAATAACTAAGGACATGTCAAGACCAGTCTGTGCAGCTCAGTCATCACGAACCAACCTTCTTCTACACCAGTGACGATGGAGGCGAAGTTATCGTCCAGCAGGATCATGTCAGCAGCCTGTTTGGAGACGTCAGAGCCGGCGATGCCCATGGCCACACCGATGTCGGCTTTCTTCAGAGCAGGAGAGTCGTTCACACCATCACCAGTCACAGCCACGATGGCTCCCTGCAGACAGAGCAGAAGAAGAAGATGTTCAGGAGGTGAAGTTGAAGCTTTCCTCTTTATATCCATTTGTGGCTGTTCTTTAGATATTTAGGCTATTTTTTCACTGATTCTGTTTTATTCGGTAGATTTTAACTGGTTTTAATCGTATTTTAGCTCTGATTTAACACTCAGAGATGGGTCAACCTTATACTCAACATCAAACAACGAAAAAATGCAACCATCTGAGCACTTCTCCAACAGATATTCATGAATATTCCAACGAAAGCATGAGTTCACACTTGGACAGCTGCTTAAATAGTGCTGACCGTCAGCAGCCTGAAGTGCGAATCATTGGATATTAAATATTTACGCTCACACTTCCCATAAAAAGATGACCACACAACATGCTACAAAAACAAAAACACCAATTTTAAAAACTGAAGAGACGGAGACAAAAAAAATTTATTTTTCATGTACCTGTCTCTGACAGCCTTCCACGATGATCAACTTCTGCTGAGGTGAAGTTCTGGCGAAAACGATCTCAGTGTGATGCTTGAGGATGTCGTCCAGCTGCTCAGGGCTCAGGTCTTTCAGGTCTCCACCGTGGACCACACAGGCCTTGGCATCTCTGGAATACACACGACAGCCAGTTCAGTCCACTGCTGTCTGTCCACTGAGTGAGACAGACAGAGTGAGTCAGTACCTTGGGTTGACCTCGTTGATTGGGATGTTCAGACGAGCGGCGATGTCTTCCACTGTCTCGTTGCCTTCAGAGATGATTCCAACACCTTTAGCGATGGCCTTTGCTGTGATTGGATGATCACCTGTCACCATGATGACCTGAACAAATCAAAGTCAACAATTAGTATTTACACAGGGGGAAGACATGAAAATAAGCTAATTTAGGTAGCTATACATGTTTACATGATACTGAAAATATTAGCATTTTAGATAATATGTAATATATAGATGAAATATATTTAAATTACCTTTAATTTATTTGCTTATTATTAGATGTTCTGTAAACCCAGTTAATATATAGTCGCTGGTATATATTTTTGTTGCATTTTGTATTTACTGATCTGACAGTTTTTCTAAAATTGTATTGGTTTTCAGGCAAGTGAATAAAAAAGTCAATATATATTATTATATACTGTATGTATTATATATTGCCATCATTTCCAGAGTGGCAGAGTGATAGTTAATAAATACATTTTTTTGCTTGTATCACATCCCTTGATACGCAGGTTTTAGGCCGTACCTTGATTCCAGCGCTCCTGCATTTGCCAACAGCATCGGGCACAGCGGCACGAGGAGGGTCAATCATGGACATGAGGCCAATGAAGCACAGGTTGTCGGTGGGGAAGTTCACTTCATCAGTGTCAAAGGCAAAGCCTTCTGGGAACTGGTCGTCAGGCAGACTGAAATGGCAGAAACCTAGAAGGAAGACGACATAATCAGATGAAGTTGAGTGAGTCACCACAGCAACTCACAGGTAATTGTGTTACCACTCACCCAGGACTCTCTCTCCCAATCCACCCAGTTCCAGGTAATTACCTTTAATTTATTTGCGTATTATTAGATGTTCTGTAAACCCAGTTAATATATAGTCGCTGGTATAGCAAGACTTAGTATTTTTTGAGTATTTATAATTCTAGAGATTATCAATAGAGTAAAACATGACAATATTTTTATATATTACTTTATATTTGCTTTTTGTCTTCTCTAATGTATACAAATGTAAATCCCACCTTTTTTGTTGCATTTTGTATTTACTGATCTGACAGTTTTTCTAAAATTGTATTGGTTTTCAGGCAAGTGAATAAAAAAGTCAATATATATTATTATATACTGTATGTATTATATATTGCCATCATTTCCAGAGTGGCAGAGTGATAGTTAATAAATACATTTTTTTGCTTGTATCACATCCCTTGATACGCAGGTTTTAGGCCGTACCTTGATTCCAGCGCTCCTGCATTTGCCAACAGCATCGGGCACAGCGGCACGAGGAGGGTCAATCATGGACATGAGGCCAATGAAGCACAGGTTGTCGGTGGGGAAGTTCACTTCATCAGTGTCAAAGGCAAAGCCTTCTGGGAACTGGTCGTCAGGCAGACTGAAATGGCAGAAACCTAGAAGGAAGACGACATAATCAGATGAAGTTGAGTGAGTCACCACAGCAACTCACAGGTAATTGTGTTACCACTCACCCAGGACTCTCTCTCCCAATCCACCCAGTTCCAGGTAAGCGTTCTGGAAAGCATCTTTCATCTCGTCGTCCAGGGGCTGCTCTTTGCCCTGAATCATGATGCTGGAGCAGCGGTCCAGGATCCTCTCTGGAGCTCCTTTCATCACCAGCAGATGTTTGGACTCTCCCTCGGACGCTTCAACCTTATGGATAGAGAGCTGGAAGGACATGAGGTCAGAGTTAGCATCCCAGTAGATGTCTTAATTATGTCTCAGCAAAGGTGGAAAGATAGCAATGTGAGATCTTCCTCATACCTGGTACTTGTTGGTGGAATTGAAGGGGATCTCTGCGATTTTGGGATTCTTATCTCTCATACCCTGGACTGATCCGCAGCACAGTTCAATGCACTTCAGCAGAGCCGACTCAGAAGCATCACCAGCCACGTCTCTCTGGATTCCAAAGGACATGTGTTATTGACAGGACCATTTTGTTATGGAAAGACTTCTCTGAAAACCTCTTTACAAAAGTTTCTCTTGTTTTTTGATTTTTATGGAAACCAAACAAGGACACAATTTCAACATAGCAACAGGTCTTTGTTTGCAGCATTTTAAAATGCAAAAAAAAAAGCATGTTTGCTGATCAAAACACACAGATTCTGTACGGAACTTTGAGTGGAACTTTACTGATGAGCTCCAAAACAAAGAGCCAAGAGACTTACATAGCTGTCTTAGAGGTGGGGTTTAGCAATAACAAGGTGATTGTGTGCATGTGCACATCGGTTTGTGTGTGTGTGTGTGTGTGCACGTTTACACTCCTGGGAGTCATACCATGAAAAACAAGCCTGTTTGCCTGAGTGGTAAACATCTCTCTGGCAACAATGTTACATAATACATCAATCCCAATATCTCTTTCAAAATAATTGATGTTAATGCTGCTGAATTATTTATTTGAAAACTGAAATTAATTCTTATTTAGGAGATATTTATTTTTTAAAAAGCTTTTACAAGATATTATTTTTTTTCAGCCAATCAAAACAGGTCAGTGATGAGTGAGAAAAGACTATGTATAGAGGAAAGTATTGATTCTCACAATGATGTGAAAACCTATGGATACATAATTAATATTGATTGTTTGATTAACTTTAAAAAAAAATATTGCATGCTTTAGGATTATTTTTGGATTTTCTTTAGTTTGGGCTTTGCTTTTGACCCCTGCTGGATTTTTTATTTCATTAGGGAAGTTTTCTAAAGAGAAATATAAAGAAAAATGTTTTACTTTATCCATAGAAACTTGCAGTTGCAGTTTGTAAAGTGTCATCTTAGTTAAAGTTTATCTGTTTGGTTCTTATGAAGAGTCTTCTCCATCACCAGTGTCACAAAACTCAGACATGAACTTTTGAGATAAAATGTGTTTTGCATTAATAAGATGCAACTACATTGAGAAGATTTGAGCAGACCTTCAGGATGGGGACGTTTGACTGCTCAGCCAGGAAGACGGCACGGTTGCAGAGTCCAGCGATCCTGGCCAGACCAGTCCATGTGGCAGAGCTTCTGTCGAAGGAAGCTCCACTCTGGTTCTCCGTGGTGTCGGCCTCATGGATCTGGTTGTCAAACCACATGTGGGCCACGGTCATCCTGTTCTGGGTCAGGGTTCCAGTTTTGTCAGAGCAGATGGTGGAGGTGGATCCCAGGGTTTCCACAGCTTCTAAGTTCTTGACCAGACAGTTCTTCTTGGCCATACGCTTAGCAGTCAGGGTCAGACACACCTGGAATGGACCATGTTGGTTATTTCAATTGTCAAAATAATCTTTAATTTGAGCCTAGAAATGCAGTGAAGACCAGGACTCACGGTGACAGTGGCCAGGAGACCTTCTGGCACGTTGGCCACGATGATACCAATGAGGAAGATGACAGCCTCCAGCCATGAGTACCCAAGGATGAGGGAGAGGATGAAGAAGGAAACACCCAGGAAGACAGCAACACCAGTGATGATGTGGATGAAATGCTCAATCTCAATGGAGATGGGAGTCCGTCCAACTTCAAGTCCAGATGCCAGTGTAGCGATACGACCCATTACGGTGCGATCACCGGTGCTGATCACGAC
>JAFBJS010007275.1:32280-45647 GCA_016785265.1 Paraplagusia blochii
GTTCAGATGTGTATAAGAGACAGACGCTTAGCAGTCAGGGTCAGACACACCTGGAATGGACCATGTTGGTTATTTCAATTGTCAAAATAATCTTTAATTTGAGCCTAGAAATGCAGTGAAGACCAGGACTCACGGTGACAGTGGCCAGGAGACCTTCTGGCACGTTGGCTACGATGATACCAATGAGGAAGATGACAGCCTCCAGCCATGAGTACCCAAGGATGAGGGAGAGGATGAAGAAGGAAACACCCAGGAAGACGGCGACACCAGTGATGATGTGGATAAAATGCTCAATCTCAATGGAGATGGGAGTCCGTCCAACTTCAAGTCCAGATGCCAGTGTAGCGATACGACCCATTACGGTGCGATCACCGGTGCTGATCACGACGCCACGGGCGGTTCCTGCGACAAGACATCATCAGTTCCCGCCAGCTTGGATCTGCTCGATACTACAGATAAAGTGACTGCAACTGCAGGTGTACCTTCAACACAGTTGGTGGAGAAAAAAGCAATGTTCCTGGTCTCCAGTGGGTTTTCATTAGAGAAGTCAGGAGTACGAGTCTGCGGCTCTGATTCACCGGTCAGAGAGGAGTTGTCCACCTGAGGAAAGAGACCGCAGCTTAAGAAACCACAAGAAAACCACACGTGAAGGACTAACTGAGCCGGAAAGCAAAAAGTTATAATTTTACTTCAATATTTGTACAATAATAAAAAAAAACAGAAAAAACAGATGGACCCACCTTGCAGCCATGAGCAGAGATGATCCTCAAATCAGCAGGGATTCTGTCACCACCTTTGACCTCCACTAAATCTCCAACAACCACCTCCTCAGCGTTGATGCTCTTCTTCTCTCCGTCACGGACAACCAGGGCTTGCTGCAGGACAAAAATGAACAAGGAAAACAGTGAGAAAAAAAGGATTCTAGGATTGTTTCTAAGGTGACGTCACGCATGTCCAGGGTTTACCTGTGGGACCAGGTTCTTGAATGAATCCATGATCTTGGAGCTCTTGGCCTCTTGGTAGTAGGAGAAGCAGCCAGTGATGATGACGACAGCAGAAAGCACGACACCCAGGTACAACTGAGGAGATGCAGACATGACACAAACTGACGTAAAGCTCCATCATGCTGCCGTATAACAGAAAAATGGTGACATTGGCCTTGGCAGCTATAAACCATATATATAACCATAAAGCAGGTTGTTACATGAAAAAAAACCTCATACATTTCCTTTCAAGGACCTTCTCTTACATTATCGTTTGCAGGCTCCTCCTCCATCGCAGCCTGAATACCGTAGGCCAGGAAACAGAGGATGGCGCCAGTCCACAGGAGTATGGAGAAACCACCAAACATCTGGATAAAAAGGCCAAACAGCGAGGAGGGTAAGCATTTGCAAGCATAAAAATCTGTTTTGATGTGGACACGTAAAACACAGCTGATGTGCTGTCACCTGTTTGCAGAATTTCACCCACTCTGGCGTGGTGGGGGGAGGAGTGAGGGCATTGGGTCCATCCCGGGCCAGATTCTCAGCAGCCTTTGCACTTGTCAAACCCTGTGTGAAAAAGAAGGTGAAAATACACAATGAGGGAAGCTTAGATGGGACTAACGTATTAAATCAGGACAGGAGAGGGGTTTTTGCAGCTAATTATTTATTCATAAGTACTGCATGCATGCACACGCAGAGCTTAGAAGAGCCCAGTTTTCATTAAGCATTCTCCTTGATTTTCACTGTATGACCGGGAGCACATTTGCATGAGAAGAAAGAGGAAGTTACACAAGTGTGCAGTAGATTGTGTGGACTGGGTTGTGGGGGGATAGTGGGAGTCAAAGCTGTGAGAAAACATGTCTTTTTCCATCTTCTTTTTCTATCGGTTTGTCCCTTTTTCAGGGGTTGCCGCAGCAAATCAACGTTTTCCATCTCCCCCGTTCTCTGTTTCATCTACTTTAACATCAACTACCTCTATTTCCTCCCTCATTGCATCCATCCAGCTCCTTGTTGGCCTCAATTTTTGTCTCCCATCTGGTAGCTCCATCTTTAGCATTGTTCTACCATCTTTAACTCCTCCACCTCCAGCTCTGCCTCCTGTCTTCGACCTATTCCTAGTGTCTCTAATCCATCCATCATGGCTGGTCTCACAACTGTCATGTAAACCTTTCCCTTCACCTTAGCTGACTCTCTTCTATCACAAAAAAGGAAATATCTGTATGGGTTTTTATGGGTGAAAAATCTGATGCTAGATTCACAAAATCAATTCTGGTGTTCTTCCTCGACTTCACCTGCAAATACAGCCCATAACGAATGAACCATTTACAGTACGGGGTCTAGGAAACTCCATGAAGTTCTACCCATACTGGCATGATTTTGCCTTTAAATTAAAGAGATAAAACCAGCTCATTCAGCTTATTTGGAACGTGCAACCTTATTGCAATAATATTCCCATAAAGAAGGTTGTTTAAATCCCTTGTAAACATAAAGGTCATGACTCGTAAAGGTCAGTATTTTCCATGTGTTTAAATATTTATGAGAACACAATGGTGACACCTTCAAGTATTGGCAAAGAAAAAAGAATGTTGTATGTATGCACAACCATCCTTCTTGTGTTAGCTGGTTTGCAACTAACAAAAGAAGAGAGTTTCAGTTTGGAACGCTCTAATGGAAAACCGTCCTCACGTCACTCCATCGAGATCCTGTGTCATAAGAGCTGAGGAAACCATTCAGACCATCAAACAACCTATACAACCATAATGTGAGAAGATCTATTCCCTCCATCCCTGGATAGATTCATCCAAGACTCATCAATCTTTCATTAGTTAGATGTCAGCTGAATAGAACAGTGGAACTTGGCAGCTGGTGAGCTCCTGATATTTCCATCCATCTCTGTGATAGAGGAGGACACTTGAAGAAAGAAGCATTTCCCCTCGCTACTCCAACACAATGCCAGATTGTGCCAGGCTGAATTACATGTCCACAGTCCACAGTTTACTCTTTGTCTCCACTCACGTTGCTGAGGTCTGTTGCATATTTGCGGGAGAGCTCATCCAGAGTCAGTTTGTGATCATCCTGAAACAAGAGAGATGGTGTTGGTCAAGCAATGAGGTCATCTTTGCTAAGTGTTGACCAATGGTTAAAGTATTTCAGAACAGAAATATTGAGACTAAAAGACGTGACACGCTTGAGCATAAATAAATGGATGAGATGAGACTCACCATATCTACTTCTTTCTTTAGTTCATCCATATCCTTCTCTTTCTTCTTCCCCTTCTTCTTCCCGCCCTGCTCTGAGGTCGCGGCCAGTTCATACTGCTCTCGTCCGTCCTGGAAAACAGAGCCAAAACATCACATGTGAAAACATTTTTTTTTTTTTTTTAAATCAAGCAAAATTCTACCTTGAACACTCTTCTAAGTGCCATAGGTGGTTTCTTTTCAATGTTTTTTCTGCTGCGGTCAGCAAGGGGGCGCTGATTGGTGGGACGTGAGGGCATGATGTCTTTATTGTAGTCTTATGTTTGATAACTAGGGAATTCAATATGAATTCAATCGGAAATCCCGATTCAGAAAACGCAGTGCACGAGCACCAACGCAAAAAGGAAATTTTTTCCAGAACTCCAACACTCAACTACCAAAAACAAGAACTCACCAATGATAGAACAAAGGATCAAAGTATGTCTAACTGACTAGGAACTCAGCTTTTATACACAAAAAAAACTGAAACCAGGTGATGATACAGAGGCACTGATCTTCATACAGGTGAGAAATGTGTGAAATTATAAAATTAAACAAGCATAAACATTTGATAAATTAGTAAAGAGGAAACAAAAATTAAAAATATCCAAACACATAGGATAAAACCAGAAACAGCTAATTGAGTTACTTAAATTAAATATATATATATATTATATTTCTATCTATGTATACATACATATATACATAAATATATACATATATACACATATATACATACATATATCTATATATATATACACATATATACATACATATATATTTACATACATACATATATAAACATATACATATATACTGTATATATACTTACTTATATATATATATACATATATATAAGTATGTACGATCTCACAAAGCTTCATGAAAATTTTTCTAATATTTCAATAATTTGACATTCTTCTAATTAAGACTCTATTGCCTAAAATACTGCAAGAACATTGAAGCTATAATAAAAGCTACAGAACGGAGGGACAATTCTAAAGGGTGGAGCAAGGTCCATGTGGTTTTGGGTCAGTTAGAAGATAAACTTTTTAACATGGTGAAAAAAAGATTACAGTCCAGGGTAAAACCAGCTTTCACTCCTTTAAACGTCTACTTGGCTGTAAATACAGGGAGTCAGGAATCCTCCACAAACATTGACTCAGTGAAACCCAAAAGTTTCATTTACTGTTGGCCACATCATTACTACATTGTGTTGGTTTTAAACCCAACTGGGTCAAGATGGACCATGAAAATTGTCACACAAATGTCACCAGAGAAACTCTTTTAGTGATTAGCAAACACACTGACATGGACATTGTATTCTCTGTCCTGACCACAGACACCTACTGTTTTTATCACAGGTCACTATAGCCATCACACCACAAAATGCCTGGGTGGAGTGGTGTGTCGCTTTGTGCGAGGGTGTGTGAGAGTGACTGAAAGAGGCGAGATAAAAAGGTGGAAAAAAAAAAAACAAAGAAGGTGGGGGTGGGTGAGCTAAGAGGCCCTGGAGCTAAATAGAAAATAACCCTCCACCCCCCAAGGACCTTTTTCCTCAGTTGTGCAGCAGGTTCACTCAGGTGAAAATTGAAGTAAAGTTGTTTTGCCTATTGCATCAGACATGTCAGGTAATATAGAAATAGTCAAAATCTAGAATTTTAAATTTATAGTCTTGCCTGTTGAGTATTGTCCTACTGGCCAGTAGAGCGGGGTATTGATTCAAATTTTCTAAATCGATTCGATTCGATTCACAATTCGCTTCGGTTTTTTAATCAGTTTCTGTCATATCAATTATAGTTGGGTACCAACGTTCTTCTCAGAAGAATCAAAGCTAAAATTGAAACTTAATCAATTTGCTAATAGAAAAATATTTTTTTTACATTTATTTCCATCACAAATTTACTCAAGGCAGTCATTTTAATCCATCATGCATTTTTTATTTAACATGACTTAACCCAAAATTACAAGGAATTTATTTTTTAGATTTTAGATTTTAGTGCCATGTTGTTTTTACATTTGTTTTACGTGCGAGTGAAACTAACTCGCACGTAACCACGTAAATACGTAATCACCTGTGGTGCATGAGTTCACATAAAGTTGTTGGGAAAAGAAGGAAAAAAAGATCGATTTTTGGATTTATGAATCGATATCGTCCTATTAACAAAAAAATCGATTAAAATCAATTAATGGGTTTTTTTTCAACCCAGCCCTACTTTTGTGGTGACCTTGTAGTATAGCAATAAACATTAGAAAACATGATAGTTGTAAACAGCATCGATTAAAGCTAAAGGCTCATCTATAATTCACAAATACACATGGATCAGAGGTGTCAGCATGTAAGTGGAATGAAATCGAAGCTGCCAACTTACGACCACTGAGCCATTAGTCTGCAGGCAAAGCTACAGGTCATTCAACCAATAAAAAAAAAAAACACATTGGAAATTCACCTTCGCCAAAGTAGCCATTTATAGACATGGTCCCAATCGTGGAAATGGGACGAACACTATTGTTTTCTCATGGCAAGAGACTTTTAAGGTTTCCCAGCGAGTCACTGGAGCAGAGTGTGTGTGATCCCAGCACATGTTGTTGTTCTTGTTCCAGGCCCCCCGGCCTGTTAAGCTGGGAAAACACTACGCCAGGTTCTGGACCACTGTGGCCAGGGCTCAGTCTCTGGACCCCCGACAGGACCCTGGGGCCCATCTGGCTCTGAGAAAATAATCCCGACACTGAACCAGGGCCTGTCCACTTACTCCCAAAGGATGGACAAGTGGTTTCCTCCAATGTGTAAACAAGAACTTAACTTTACTGAGATTCCTTCGATTGATATTTTAGATCTAAGGAGACAGAGTTGTGGATAGTCATGATTAATAACTATACTTTAATTCAGACCAGAGATTTACATTGAAATTTGCACAGTTGCAGTCGAACACTTTGGTTTCTTAGAAGGTTTCCAAAATACTCATTAAGACAATTCACGTTATTATGATCCATCAACTAAATCAACATTTTTTGCACGCTTACACGTTGTGTAGAAAAATCCAAGCTCTTAATCCTGCTGATAATGTAGGATTACAGCAAAACATTTTGTTACCCCAGTGTAAATGTAAGCAGCTGCTTTAATCTTATAGACATGACTCCTATCATTTTTCTGTGATTTCCGATGTTTTGAGTAAATTAATAATTTGGATCATTTTGAACAATTATTTGCCAGTATTATTTAAACGTCAAATCCTCGGAGATAATTATTAAACCAGTGTTCTCCAACCTTTTTTGCGGCACGGCCCGGTTAAATGTCTCGTAATATTTTCACAGACCGGTTGTCGAGTCGTGGCACAAAAATACCCCTTAATACAATTACATTTCTGGTGTTCTGAAGTATTTTCCTACCTATAAAATCTTCCTACCGCAATTAACTGTGCATGGGCACGACAGGGATTTCTCAAGTGCACCCAGCCTATAATTTTCTCCTACCAGACCGGTATACAAGGTTAAAGTCTTGTATCAATTATTATAATTTTAAGTTTTTTGTTGTTGTAGCTGAGAAAATATTTAATATTTTGTAAAAAATATAATTTACCAACTTAAAAGAAAAACTCTAAAGGTTATTTTTAGGTAAATTGGCAAAGGATTAGTAAACCCAAACTAAAATCCTGCTAATGGTAAAATAGCAAACTGCGGAAACTTCTAAGGTCAGAGACAACACCTACAGCAAGCAAAGATGAGTGAGTGGGAGAGGCATATATTGATAGAAGAGTTAACAAAGAGAGCGTGAGAAGGAACAAAGAGAATGGAGATGAGGAGAGGGTAGAGAACAGAGACGGATGATCCAGATCAGAGAGATGACAGGGGATCAGAGGTGGCACGTACATTCACTAGAACATCGGCCGTCACACAACAATGGCTGTTTGTGCTTTTTATATGAAATCTGCATAGACGAAGGACAAAAAAAAGACGTTAAAAACTGTAGATGGGGACAATTTTATCTCACCAAGATGATGGATTTCAAGGGTCAAAATCCCAGAGACTGCAAATAAAATAAAATTGATCCTTTTCTATCGGCCAATTGAGAAAAGGCCATTAGAAAAGGTGGTGTTATTCAGTGTAAAATTTAATTATTTTATTGATTCATTTAATGAGTTAAACTAAAACTAGATTACTAAACTAAAGTTATTCTGAAACAAATCTGAATCTGAATTGTGACTGCAATCAATCATAGGTTCTCTGCTCAGTTCAACAACTTAGTAGTTGGTGTAATCCAGTGCTTCTCAAAGTGTGGGGTGGGCCCCCTGGGGGGGCGCGGTGCGATGCTGAGAGGGGCGCGTGTGACCCTGGGGACCCATGTTTTCCGACGTACTCCTTCTTCTTGCTGGGGGGGCGTAACAGAAATTAATTGAGAAGCACTGGTGTAATCCCACCTGGCACCTTTGCGACACTTGACCGCCATGACACCACTGCCCCTAGTGGTCATTGGTCACCATTCAAATCACACTGGATTATTACCGGTCCCTCACGAACCTGCAGGTGGTGAACCCACTGGTCACCTTTACCAGGATTCAATCCCAGAACTCGAAGTAACCCACACCAATGACAGAGACATTGACACTGGGACAAAGCGTCCATGGATAGTAATGGTACAGAATCGCTATACTGGACAATAACTACTTTAAACAAGCAATTCTGTATCTGATTGAGAACTTGACCAAAATGTTGAAGAATCAAATACCATAACATCTTGTTCAGCTAATTCCCTCCCTCTAGTATTAGAAATATTTGACTATTTCTTCAAACAAACCCTAGAATTTAACTTGACTTATTTCAGTATCCTAGTTTAACAAAAGTTAGCTTTGGCGAAACCAGCGCCTCATATAAATAGTTCTTTAGCCAAACTTGATTTGTAATGAGTGGACTTTTTCGGTGCCAGGATCGACGGCCAAATTCACAAGCTGCTCATTCAACTGTGGTCTCTCTCTCTCTCTCTCTCTCTCTCACACACACACACAGGCCTGGAACTCTGCCTGGTTGCTACCAGCGACTATTACCACACCTCTAGAGAAATGTGAATGGACAGTCACATGTCACCCCACCACCTCCTTCTCCCTCTCCCTCTGTGGTCCCACATCCTCTCTCTGCTATCCCCACAAACCTACCCATCCATCCATCCCTCCTCCTCCTCCTACCGTCACCCCTTTTCTTCTACTTCCTCCCTGGTTTTTAGCAATAAAAGTGAGTTGGTGTTTAACACCCTCTTCACGTTCGGCACAACTTTGAGCTGTCTCGGGCGGCACTAAAGTAAATGAATGAATCAGTGAATGAATGAATGAATGGTTTCCTTGTTTGGAACTTTTCTATCACTTCACTGATTCCATGGAAACGGTGTTCCACGGATCTGCTATCCCTCGTACTTCATCAACTTAATCAACCAAAAAGCTTTTGGAAGTAATGTTACAGCCACATTTCCACCTATCTATGAATGAACAATTTACGGTAATAGCATGTGTTTATTTGCTAAATAAACACATTATAGTATAATTTATATCATTTTTACTTTAACCCTGCAGATGAAAATCACCAAACTCTGGTCAAATTCTATTTGGTTTGTTGTTTTACTCATTAAATTTGCAAACACTGACTGATATCTGCTGGTTTACCATAAAGGCAAATATATAAATGTCATCTTAACAGTCGGCAACAGTCAATTATATCAAATCAGTGATTAAAAAAGGATCAGAAATAATATAATTCTGTTGACGCCTACCGAAAAGTTACAACAAACTCAAGAAGGCAACAGGTTAGCACTGAAATGTCCAAACACCGAAAAGGACTAAGTGAGGACTTTGCTTTGCCTGTCATGGTTACAGACATAATGTCAAATGTAACCTTAAACAGGCATTTCTAACATGACATGTCCAAGCTTCTGGACAATCAAAATGTCAATTATTTGCGCTCCACTTGTGTCTTTCCTCCCATATATTTAGATTTTTACATAAAAGGATCAAAAGAAACTTGTGACAAAAGGAGTTTCTTTAACAGATTACTTCCAAATTCAGTTGGATTGTTCCGTCCAGTTTCATTTATTAAGTCTGCGGTTTTACAAAAATACAGCAACAGTTCTTGCAGTCAACGTACAAAAACACAGGCCAACTGAAACACCATATTTTATTTTTCTTCCCAATCAACCCAGACTCCAAAGTCGGAGCCAAGGGGAGAAGATAAATTGTATGAAATGATTGAAGTGATGTCACAAATACTTTTTCTCTTTTATACTTTGAGTATTTATCTTCATGGCACTGACTTCTGGCTGCAGTTGAAATTCAAGACTGGTGGTTTTTTTTTCTTTAAAATCATTTCTTCATATTACTGGTGAAGATTGGACCAAAACAGTTCCATTTCTGCTGAGCAACAGACCTGCCATGAAAGTTCAAAGAGCTGCCACAGAAAACAAAATTGCGCAGCTCAAGCTGCTTAGTCAAACAACGGCTTGGAGAGTGAGAGCTAAACTGGCACGTTGTTGCACTGCAGCAGGAGTGAGCCAGTGAGGAAGAGAGAAAAGAGCAACAGAAATGGCATGAAAAAATGGAGCAGCAGCCGGGATTCACAGATGGAAAAAAAAAAAAGAGGAGGAGGAGGAAGCCAAAGATGGGAGTGAAAGTGTGGAGTATAATGGAAGGAGGAGTGGGAAAGATAGTGTGTTCTGTGTTCTGTCACAGACGAGGGGTAACGTGTGACAAAAGCTCCACTTAATACACAGTGACTGCAGAGCGGAAAGAATGTTAAGTCCTCAGAGAGAGAATGAGGGCGAGAGGGACACAGGGACAAATAACAGGAGGCAAACTGACTGTGAAGAACTGGTGTGGAGATGCTGTCATCCAGTTCCGGGGCAAGACTGGGGCCACCAGAATTTTGCCAAACTTGTGTATCTAGGGCTGGGCTTACCTTAAGCTAACGCAGTGCTTCTCAAAGTGTGGGGCGGGAACCCCCTGGGGGGGCGCAGTGCGATGGTGAGGGGGGCCCATGTGACCCTGGGGAACATGCTTTTTTTTTCGCCGTACTATAATAAAGTGTAATTGCACATCCTCATAACTTGAACTATATCTGTTTTTTTTGTTTTCTTTATGTTAACAAGGACACAATGTTATGCAGAGGTGTAGCTAGAACTATTTTATAGACAAATGCTATTATTTATAGTTGTGGCGCAGAGTGGGTGGTGGGGGGCCCCGAATTGTTTTCTTCTTGCTAGTAACAAAAAAATATTTGAGAAGCACTGACTTAAGCTAACCGAACCCTAGGAAAAATAATCTGTTTTCTTGCCATTAGTAAAATCATAAATTTGACTACATTTGGTATGGAACATTTTTGTAAAAACTACAGATCACGTTAAAGGTGGAGATGCACTGACTGCTATTTTTTGGCCTTTCCATTTTTTCTGGTAGGTCTGACTCAATTATATTAACTTTTGTTGATTATTTTACGCAAATTGGCTAAAGTTTTACGCTCCAGTCCTTCACCACTACCCTTGGTATTCTGAATATTTGGGATTGATTATTGATTGATTGACTAAAAAACAAAATCCGGCATCATATAATACGAGAAATCTTCAATAGAAGTCGATGAGTTTGACGCAGGACACGTTTGCTCCTCTATCCCAGTCCAGGTCTTTGACACAAACTAACAAACTGTATTATAATCAACTTTGGAAAAATATTCTGACTCAAGTGAAGAGGAAATTTTGTAATTTTCTAATGTTCGCCACCCCGTACTGAATAATAAATGTTGCGTCCATATTTCTTCCAAAGTATACAACATGAAATATGCTTTTATAAGATGCTGTAAATCTTTTAATCCACCCAGTAAGGAAGACAAGATAGGAGCGACTGAGACTGGGAGATTAGGAAAAAATTGACATTGGATTTTCTCCATCAGTCCCCCGTGAGTTTGACAGCTGTCGTCCCAATCCCTGTTCTGTGTCTCTGCCTTGTAAACCAGTCGGCAGTGACGCTTTAGTAACACGGGTTGGAAAATTTACCTCCAACATGAATTATTTTATAGCAGCCTCACATTTTGCACTGAGAAATTGCCATCATGAGCAACCCCTCCCTGCTACTCTAAATCCTGCCCCTGTCCAAGTTGCTTCAACAGTAGCAATGCGGCAACTGGTGCCTCCTTGCTCGGAGCTCTTAATATAGCTAAGCAATCACTCCCTCCTCCTGCAGGTTTCTAAGCTCTCTTGCTTTTTTTGTCACCTCATAGCAGTATGCTGCACGTGTGACGGAGGGGGAGATGATGAAGAAGCATGACAAGAAGCACAACACGGAGTAATCAGATCTAGAAGAACCCCCACACGGCTCCCTTCATTATCTGTGTCACAAAAAAAACAACATCTGAACTCCAATCTTAAGTCCATCTTTTTCTCCTTGTCCTGCAAATTGTCTCTGGCAGCACAGAATGCTTTGTAAGAAGACTGGACGGGGTGGAGAAGAAGAGAAGACACAGTGGGGGAGTGGATGGAGGCTGGATGGGGGCAGGGCATGGCTCTTACAACATAAGGCAGTTAAAATTCACTCACAGCCAACAGGCGAGAGTGGGAAAAGCCGAGATTTCCCAGAATGGTGAATGAGCATCAGTGATGGAGCATTAGGACGGAAAAAAGGCGAGACTCAATCTGTCTTGCGTCTCCCGCCAGATCTCATATCTTTCTCTCCTCCTTGTTTATCTCGCGCTCCATCCTTAACAAGATGCATCTATAATAAATGTTTGTATCCGCAGCACGGCAGGGTGTGGCGGTCGGTGATACTTCATACATGGGTTCAATTTCTGTTTTATTTGTTCACGGCAACGACAAAAAAAAAAACAGTTGCCTTTTGCTTGTGCCTATAACAATACAGTGAAAAGGAACAACAAAGGTGGTGGGATTATAATCCCAGCACCAGCCTTAATCTTGACTCAAAACTATATATTTAATGAGATTTTCCTCAATAAATGTTCATTGTATTGATTTGTAGACTGACAACGAAAACCAGTGCAAGAAATATAAAGAATTGAACGATTCTTCTGAGACATTCCTTCATGGAGCATCACATAGACGTCATGTTCGATCTGCACCAAAAGACTGAGGAGTGAACATGAAAACAGAAATATGTCTCACGGACGTGTGGGTTAAAAAAATAAGTTTTAAGTTTTGTCGCAGCGCGAATGAATTAATCTGATTCTTACGGCTTGGTGGGGCTGAGTTTCAAACATTGGCAACAGCTCTAATACCCAGCATTCACAGCTACGGCAAGAAAAACATGAAAAAAATGTCAAAAAACGAAGGTTTTTCTACATTCGATTCACTATACAGTTATTTTCCCCACATTTCCACATAGGCGGCAGCGTCAAACTGACAAGGCTGAAGTTTTTGTTTTTTTTTCTTCTGAAAAAACTGTTTAAAACCAAGAACATCCCGTTATGTAACCGGATCTCGGTCTTTTTCAAAGAAACTTCTAACGGTGGTTTAGAGAATAGCTCACTGCGCTGTTAGCTGTTAGTTCATTCTTTTAAGGTTGCGAGAGCGTAAATAAAAAACCGCCAAATAAGTCCGTGTTTTAAACGTGTTTATTCTATCAGGGGTGAAATAAACCACTTGTATGAGTGAAAAAGAAGCAACGGAAACATTGTATACTCACTCCTCTTCCCATGGTTCCGCTGATGCTCACTCAAACGCACACACTTGAAGCAAACAAAAAATCCACCTTAAAAATTATATGAAGTAAAATATTACTAATAAGGGAAAAATAAAAGCCCCGTGGGTGTGCTCCTAGCTAGATGATTTTTTTTATGGTTTTTTTTTTATTTTTTATATATTTGCCAGCACGTGTCACTCTTCCTCTGGACACATCCGAGCTGTCGAACCGCGGCGGTTCAGCCTCTTCTACTTATAAACGGCGTTTCTCCCTTTGTGACGTAGACACAGTTTGCCATGGAAACGCCACGAAAGGGGGCGGAGCCTAGCCCAGCCTTGGCAGGGTTATTTATTTATTTGATTCGCCTGTCAAGGAAGCACATATAATATAATATAATATAATATAATATAATATAATATAATATAATATAATATAATATAATATGATATAATATAATATAATATAATATAATATTTAACTTTTCA